>JANJXV010000048.1:6530000-6540000 GCA_024803745.1 Megascapheus bottae
AGGGTTATGGTTAGGGTTAAGTTTAGGGGTTACGGTTAGGGTTAGTTTAAGGGTTAGCGTTAGGGTAAGGGAAAGGGAAAGGGTTAGGGATTCGGTTAGGGTTAGGGTTAGGTTTAGGGTTAGGGTTAGGGTTATGATAAGGGTTAGGGTTAGGGTTAGGGTTAGGGTAAGGTTAAGGGTTAGGGTTAGGGTTAAGGTTAGGGTAAGAGTAAGGGTTAGGGTTACGGTTAGGGTTAGGGTAAGGGTTAGGGTAAGGGTAAGGGTTAGGGTTAGGGTTAGGGTTAGGGTTATGGTTAGGATTAGAGTAAGGGTAAGGGTTATGGTTAGAGTTAGGATTAGGGTTAGGGTAAGGTTAAGGGATAGGGTTAGGGATAGGGTTAGGGTTAGGGTTATGGTTAGGGTTAGAGTAAGGGTAAGGGTTAGGGTTAGAGTTAGGGTTAGGGTTAAGGTTAGGGATAGTGTTTGCGTAAGGTTAAGGTTTAGGTTAGGGTTAGGATTAGGGTTAGGGTTCGGGTTAGAGTTAGGGTAAAGATAAGGGTTATAGTTAGGGTTAAGTTTAGGGGTTATGGTTAGGGTTAGTTTAAGGGTTAGGTTTAGGGTAAGGGAAAGGGAAAGGGTTAGGGATTCGGTTAGGGTTAGGGTTAGGTTTAGGGTTAGGGTTAGGGTTATGATAAGGGTTAGGGATAGGGTTAGGGTTAGGGTAAGGTTAAGGGTTAGGGTTAGGGTTAGGGTTAGGGTAAGAGTAAGGGTTAGGGTTAGGGTTAGGGTTAGGGTAAGGGTTAGGGTAAGGGTAAGTACTAGGGTTAGGTGTAGGGTTAGGGTAAGGGTCAGGGTTAAGGTTAGGGTTAGGTTTAGGGTTAGAGTTAGGGTTAGGTTTAGGATTAGAGTAGGGTTAGTGTAAGGGTAAGGGTTAGGGTTAGGATTAGGTTTAGGGTTAGGGTAAGGGTTAGGTTTCGGGTTAGGGTTAGGTTTTGGGTTATGGTTAGGGTAAGGGTAAGGGTTAAGTTTAGAGTTAGGGGTAGGGTTAGCGTAAGGGTAAGGGTTAGGGTTAGGGTTAGGGTAAGGGTTAGCGTTAGGGTTATGGTTAGGGTTAGAGTTAACGTTAGGGTTAGTTAAGGGTAAGGGTTAGGGTTAGGGTTAGGGTAAGGGTTAGGGGTTAGGGTTAGGGTTAGGGTAAGGTTTAGGGTTAGGGTTAGGGTTCGGTTAAGGGTAAATATTAGGGTTAGGGTTAGGGTTAGGTTTAGGGTTAATTTTAGGGGTAGGGTTTGTGTTAATTAATTGTAAGGGTTAGGGTTAGGATTAGGGTTAGGGTTAAGGTAAGGGTTAGAGATAGGGTTAGGGTTAGGGTTAGGTTTAGGGTTAGGGTTAGGGTAAGGGTTAGGGTTAGGGTTAGTTTTAGTGTTGGGGTTAAGGTTAGGGTTAGAGTAACGGATAGGATTAGGGTTAGGTTTAGGGTTATGTTTAGTGTTAAGGTTATGGTTAGGGTTAGGATTAGGGTAAGGGTATGGTTTAGGTTTAGGTTTAGGTTTAAGGTAAGGGTAAGTGTTAGGGTTAGGGTTAGATATAGGGTAAGGGTTAGGGTTAAGTTTAGAGTAAAGGCAAGGTTTAGGGTTACGGTTAGGGTTAGGTTAAGGGTAAGTGTAAGGGTTAGTGTTAGGGTTAGGGTTATGTTTAGGGTTAGGAAAAGGGTAAGGGTTAGGGTTAGCGTTAGGGTAAGGGTTAGGGTAAGGGTAAGGGTTAGGGTTAGGGTTAGGGTTATGTTAAGTTTTGGAGTTAGGGTTAGGGTTAGGATAACGGTTAGCTTTAGGGTTTTGGTTAGGTTAGGGTAAGAGTTAGGGTTAGGGTTAGGGTAAGTGTTAGGGTTAGGGTTAGGGTTAGGGTTAGGGTAAGGTTTAGGGTAAGGTTTAGTGGTAGGGTTAGGGTAAGTGTTAGGGTTAGGGTTAGTGTTAGATATAGGGTTAGGGTTAGGGTTAGGGAAAGGGTAAGATTTAGGGTTAGGGTTAGGGTTAGGTTTAGTGTTAGAGTTAGGGTTAGGGTTAGGATAAGGGTTAGGGTTAGGGTTAGGGTTAGGTTTATGGTTAGGTTAAAGGTAAGTGTTAGTGTTAGGGTTAGCGTTAGGGTAAATGTTAGGGTAAGGGTTAGGGTTCCGGTTAGAGTTAGGGTTAGGGTTAGGGTTCGTTTTAGGATTAGGGTTAGGGTTAGTGTTAGGGTAAGGTTTAGGGTTCAGGTTAGAGTTAGGTTTAGGGTTAGGTTTAGGGTAAGGGTTAGGGTTAGGGTTAGGGTTAGGTTTAGGGAAAGTAAGGGTTAGGGTTAAGGTTAGGTTTAGGGTTAGGTTTAGGGTTAGGGTTAAGGTTAGGGTTAGGGTTACGGTAAGGGTAAGGGTTAGGGTTAGGTGTAAGGTCAGGGTTAGGGTAAGGGTAAGGGTTTGGGTTAGGTTTAGGGTTAGGGTTAGGTTTAGTGTTAGGGTTAGGGTTAGGGTTAGAGTAAGGGTAAATTTTAGGGTTAAGGTTATGGTTAGGGTTAGGGTTAGGTTTAGGGTTAGGTTTAGGGTAAGGGTAAATGTTATGTTTAGGTTTAGGGTTAGGGTTAGGGTTAGGGAAAGTAAGGGTTAGGGTTAAGGTTAGGTTTAGGGTAAGGTTTAGGGTTAAGGTTATGGTTAGGGTTAGGTTTAGTGTTAGGGTTAGGGTTAGAGTTAGGGTTAGGGTTAGAGTTAACGTTAGGGATAGTTAAGGGTAAGGGTTAGGGTTAAGGTTAGGGTTAGGGTTAGGATAAGAGTTAGGGGTTAGGGTTAGGGTTAGGGTAAGGTTTAGGGTTAGGGTTAGGGTTAGGTTAAGGGTAAATTTTAGGTTAAGGTTAGGGTTAGGTTTAAGGTTAATTTTAGGGTTAGGGTTAGGGTTAGTTAATTGTAAGTAATAGGGTTAGGATTAGGGTTAGGGTTAAGGTAAGGGTTAGAGATAGGGTTAGGGTTAGGGTTAGATTTAGGGTTAGGGTTAGGGTAAGGGTAAGGGTTAGGGTTAGGGTTAGGGTTGGGTTTAGTGTTGGGGTTAAGGTTAGGGTTAGGGTAACGGTTAGGGTTAGGTTTAGGTTTAGGGTTATGTTTAGTGTTAAGGTTAGGGTTAGGGTTAGGATTAGGGTAAGGGTAAGGGTAAGGTTTAGGTTTAGGGTTAAGTTTAAGGTAAGGGTAAGGGTTAGGGTTAGGGTTAGATTTAGGGTAAGGGTTACGGCTAGGTTTAGAGTAAGGGTAAGGTTTAAGATTACAGTTAGGGTTTGGGTAAGGGTTAGGGTTCAGGGTAGGGTTATTGTTAGGGTAAGTGTTAGGGTAAGGGTTAGGGTTCAGGTTAGGGTTAGGGTTAGGGTTAGGGTTAGTTTTAGGCTTATGGTTAGGGTTAGGGTTAGGGTAAGGGTAAGGGTTGGGTTTTAGGTTAGGGTTAGGTTTAGGGTTAGGGTTAGTGTAATTGTTAGGGTTAGGGTTAGGGTTAGGGTTAGGGAAAGTAAGGGTTAGGGTTAAGGTTAGGTTTAGGGTTAGGGTTAGGGTTAGGGTTAATGTTAGGGTTAGGGTTACGGTAAGGGTAAGGGTTAGGGTTAGGTGTAAGGTTAGGGTTAGGGTAAGGTAAGGGTTAGAGTTAGGGTTAGGGTTAGGTTTAGGGTTAGGGTTAGGGTTAGGGTTAGGGTAAGGGTAAGGGTTAGGGTTAGGTGTAAGTTTAGGGATAGAGTTAGGTTTAGGATTAGGTTTAGGGTAAGGGTAAGTGTAATGTTTAGGTTTAGGGTTAGGTTTAGGTTTAGGGTTAGGGTTAGGGTTAGGGAAAGTAAGGGTTAGGGTTAAGGTTAGATTTAGGGTTAGGGTTAGGGTTAAGGTTAGGGTTAGGGTTACGGTAAGGGTAATGGTTAGGGTTAGGTGTAAGGTTAGGGTTAGGGCAAGGGTAAGGGTTAGGGTTAGGGTTAGGGTTAGGTTTAGTGTTAGGGTTAGGGTTAGGGTAAGGGTGAGGTTTAGGGTTAAGGTTATGGTTAGGGTTAGGTTTAGTGTTAGGGTTAGGGTTAGGGTTAGGGTTAGAGTTAACGTTAGGGTTAGATAAGGGTAATGTTTAGGGTTAGGGTTAGGGTTAGGGTAAGGTTTAGGGGTTAGGTTTAGGGTTAGGGTAAGGTTTAGGGTTAGGGTTAGGTTTAGGTTAAGGGTAAATGTTAGGGTTAGTGTTAGGGTTAGGTTTAGGGTTAATTTTAGGGTTAGAGTTAGGGTTAGTTAATTGTAAGGGTTAGGGTTAGGGTTAAGGTAAGGGTTAGAGATAGGGTTAGGGTTAGGGTTAGGTTTAGGGTTAGGGTTAGGGTAAGGGTAAGGGTTAGGGTTAGGGTTAGGTTTAGGTTTAGTGTTAGGGTTAGGGTTAGGGTAAGGGTAAGGTTTAGGGTTAAGGTTATGGTTAGGGTTAGGTTTAGTGTTAGGGTTAATGTTAGGGTTAGGGTTAGGGTTAGGTGTAGGGCTAGGGTAAGGGTGAGGGTTAGGGTAAGGATAAGGGTTAGGGTTGGGGTTAGGGTGAGGTTTAGTGTTGGGGTTAATGTTAGGGTAAATGTAAGGGTTAGGGTTAAGGTTATGGTTAGGGTTAGGTTTAGTGTTAGGGTTAGTGTTAGGGTTAGGCTAATTGTTAGGGTTAGGTTTAGGGTTAAGGTAAGGGTAAGGGTTAGGGTTAGGGTTAGGTTTAGTGTAGGATTTAAGGTTAGGTTTAGGATAAGGGTTAGGTTTAGGGTTAGGGTTAGTTTTAGGTTAAGGGAAGGGTTAGGTTTAGGGAGAGGGTTAAAGTTAAGGTTAGGGTAATGGTAAGGGTTAGGGTTATCGTTATGGTTAGGGTTAGGATTAGGGTAAGGGTAAGGTTTAGGTTTAGGTTTAGGTTTAAGGTAAGGGTAAGGGTTAGGGTTAGGGTTAGATTTAGGGTAAGGGTTAGGGGTAGGTTTAGAGTAAGGGTAAGGTTTAGGGTTACGGTTAGGGTTCGGTTAAGGGTTAGGGTTCAGGTTAGGTTTAGGGTTAGGGTAATTGTTAGAGTAAGGGTTAGGGTTCAGGTTAGGGTTAGGTTTAGGGTTAGGGTTAGGGTAAGGGTTAGGGTTAGGGTTAGGGTTAGGGTTAGGGAAAGTAAGGGTTAGGGTTAAGGTTAGGTTTAGGGTTAGGGTTAGGGTTAAGGTTAGTGTTAAGGTTAGGGTTAGGGTTACGTTAAGGGTAAGGGTTAGGGTAAGGGAAAGGTTTAGGGTTAAAGTTATGGTTAAGGTTAGGTTTAGGTTTAGGATTAGGTTTAGGGTAAGGGTAAGTGTTATGTTTAGGTTTAGGGTTGGGTTTAGGTTTAGGGTTAGGGTTAGGGTTAGGGAAAGTAAGGGTTGGGGTTAAGGTTAGGTTTAGGGTTAGGTTTAGGTTTAGGGTTAGGGTTAGGGTTAGGGAAAGTAAGGGTTGGGGTTAAGGTTAGGTTTAGGGTTAGGTTTAGGTTTAGGGTTAGGGTTAGGGTTACGGTAAGGGTAAGGGTTAGGGTTAGGTGTAAGGTTAGGGTTAGGGTAAGGGTAAGGGGTAGGTTTAGGGTTCGGGTTAGGTTTAGGGTTAGGGTTAGGTTTAGGGTTAGGGTAGGTTAGGGTAAGGGTAAGTGTTGGGGTAAGATTTAGAGTTAGGATAGGGGTAAGGGTTAGGGTTAGGGTTAGGATTATGGGTTAGGGTTAGGGTTAGGGGTTAGGGTTAGGTTTAGGGTTAGGAAAAGGGTAAGTGTTAGGGTTAGGGTAAGGGTAAGGGTAAGGGTTAGGGTTAGGGTTAGGGTTATGTTAAGGGTTGGGGTTAGGGTTAGGGTTAGGATAAGGGTTAGCTTTAGGGTTAGGGTTAGGTTTAGGGTAAGAGTTAGGGTTAGGGTTAGGGTTAGGGTAAGTGTTAGGGTTAGGGTTAGGGTTAGGGTTAGGGTAAGGTTTAGGGTAAGGTTTAGTGGTAGGGTTAGGGTAAGTGTTAGGGTTACGGTTAGGGTTAGGGTTAGGGTAAGGGTTAGATTTAGGGTTAGGTTTAGGGTTAAGTTTAGGGTTAGAGTTAGGGTTATGGTCAGGATAAGGGATAGGGTTAGGGTTAGGGTTAGGGTTACGGTTAGGGTAAGGGTAAGTGTTAGTGTTAGGGTTAGGGTTAGGGTAAGTGTTAGGGTAAGGTTTAGGGTTCAGGTTAGGGTTAGGGTTAGGGTTAGTTTTAGGCTTAGGGTTAGGGTTAGGGTAAGGGTTAGGGTTCAGGTTAGGGTTAGGTTTAGGGTTAGGTTTAAGGTAAGGGTAAGGGTTAGGGTTAGGGTTAGATTTAGGGTAAGGGTTAGGGTTAGGTTTAGAGTAAGGGTAAGGTTTAGGGTTACGGTTAGGGTTCGCTTAAGGGTTAGGGTTCAGGTTAGGGTTAGGGTTAGGGTAATTGTTACAGTAAGGGTTAGGGTTCAGGTTAGGGTTAGGTTTAGGGTTAGGGTTAGGGTAAGGGTTAGGGTTAGGGATAGGGTTAGGTTTATGGAAAGTAAGGGTTAGGGTTAAGGTTAGGTTTAGGGTTAGGGTTAGGGTTAGGGTTAGGGTTAAGGTTAGGGTTAGGGTTACGGTAAGGGTAAGGGTTAGGGTAAGGGAAAGGTTTAGGATTAAAGTTATGGTTAAGGTTAGGGTTAGGTTTAGGATTAGGTTTAGGGTAAGGGTAAGTGTTATGTTTAGGTTTAGGGTTAGGTTTAGGTTTAGGGTTAGGGTTAGGGTTTGGGAAAGTAAGGGTTGGGGTTAAGGATAGGTTTAGGGTTAGGTTTAGGTTTAGGGTTAGGGTTACGGTTAGGGAAAGTAAGGGTTGGGGTTAAGGTTAGGTTTAGGGTTAGGTTTAGGTTTAGGGTTAGGGTTAGGGTTACGGTAAGGGTAAGGGTAAGGGTTAGGGTTAGGTGTAAGGTTAGGCTTAGGGTAAGGGTAAGGGGTAGGTTTAGGGTTCGGGTTAGGTTTAGGTTTAGGGTTAGGTTTAGGGTTAGGGTAGGGTTAGGGTAAGGGTAAGTGTTGGGGTAAGATTTAGAGTTAGGATAGGGGTAAGGGTTAGGGTTAGGGTTAGGATTAGGGGTTAGGGTTAGGGTTAGGGGTTAAGGTTAGGGTTAGGGTTAGAAAAAGGGTAAGTGTTAGGGTTAGGGTTAGGGTAAGGGTAAGGGTACGGGTTAGGGTTAGGGTTAGGGTTATGTTAAGGGTTGGGGTTAGGGTTAGGGTTAGGATAAGGGTTAGCTTTATGGTTAGGGTTAGGTTTAGGGTAAGAGTTAGGGTTAGGGTTAGGGTTAGGGTAAGTGTTAGGGTTAGGGTTAGGGTAAGGTTTAGGGTAAGGTTTAGTGGTAGGGTTAGGGTAAGTGTTAGGGTTACGGTTAGGGTTAGGGTTAGGGTAAGGGTAAGATTTAGTGTTAGGTTTAGGGTTAAGTTTAGGGTTAGAGTTAGGGTTATGGTTAGGATAAGGGATAGGGTAAGGGGTAGGGTTACGGTTATGGTTAGGGTAAGGGAAGTGTTAGTGTTAGGGTTAGGGTTAGGGTAAGTGTTAGGGTAAGGTTTAGGGTTCAGGATAGGGTTAGGGTTAGGGTTAGGGTTAGTTTTAGGCTTAGGGTTAGGGTTACAGTAAGGGTTAGGGTTCAGGTTAGGGTTAGGTTTAGGGTTAGGTTTAGGGTAAGGGTTAGGGTTAGGGTTAGGGTTAGGGTTAGGGAAAGTAAGGGTTAGGGTTAAGGTAAGGTTTAGGGTTAGGGTTAGGGTTAGGGTTAGGCTTAAGGTTAGGGTTAGGGTTACGGTAAGGGTAAGGGTTAGGGTTAGGTGTAAGGGTAGGGTTAGAGTAAGGGTAAGGGTTAGGTTTAGGGTTAGGGTTAGGTTAGGTATAGGGTTAGGGTTAGGTGTAAGGTTAGGGTTTGGGTAAGGGTAAGGGTTAGGGTTAGGGTTAGGGTTAGGTTTAGGGTTAGGGTTAGGGTTAGGATTAGGGTAAGTGTAAGGTTTAGGGTTAAGGTTATGGTTAGGGTTAGGGTTAGGTTTAGGGTTAGGTTTACGGTAAGGGTAAGTGTTAGGGTTAGGGTTAGGTTTAGTGTTGGGGTTAAGGTTAGGGTTAGGGTAACGGTTAGGGTTAGGGTTAGGTTTAGGGTTATGTTTAGTGTTAAGGTTAGGGTTAGGTTTAGGATTAGGGTGAGGGTTACGGTTAGGGTAAGGGTAAGGGTAAGGTTTAGGGTTATGGTTAGGGTTAGGGTAAGGGTAAGGGTAAAGGTTAGGGTTAGGGTTAGGGTTAGGTTTAGGGTTAGGGTTAGGGTCAGGGTAAGGGTTAGGGTTAGGGTTAGGGTTAGGGTAAGGGTTAGGATTAGGTTTATGGTTAGGGTAAGGGTTAGGGTAAGGGTAAGTGTAGGGTAAGGTTTAGAGTTAGGATAAGGGAAAGGGTTAGTGTTAGGGTTAGGATTAGGGGTTAGGGTTAGGGTTATGGGTTAGGGTTAGGGTTAGTGTTAGGAAAAGAGTAAGGGTTAGGGTTAGGGTTAGGGTAAGGGTAAGGGTAAGGGTAAGGGTTAGGGTTAGGGTTAGGGTTATGTTAAGGATTGGGGTTAGGGTTAGGGATAGGATAAGGGTTAGCTTTAGGGTTAGGGTTAGGTTTCGGGTAAGAGTTAGGGTTAGCTTTTGGGTTAGGGTTAGGGTTAGGGTAAGTGTTAGGGTTAGGGTTAGGTTTAGGGTTAGGGTAAGTTTTAAGGTAAGGTTTAGTGGTAGGGTTAGTGTATGTGTTAGGGTTACGGTTAGGGTTAGGTTTAGGGATAGGGTTAGGTTTAGGGTTAGGGTTAGGGTTAGGGTTAGGATAAGGGTTAGGGTTAGGGTTAGGGTTACGGTTAGGGTAAGGGTAAGTGTTAGTGTTAGGCTTAGGGTTAGGGTAAGTGTTAGCGTAAGAGTTAGGGTTCATGTTAGGGTTAGGGATAGTTTTAGGCTTATGCTTAGGGTTAGGGTTAGGGTTAGGTTTAGGGTTAAGGTAAGGGTAAGGGTTAGGCTTAGGGTTAGTGTTAGGGTTAGGTTAATTGTTAGGGTTAGGTTTAGGGTTCAGGTAAGGGTAAGGGTTAGGGTTAGGGTTAGGGTTAGCTTTAGTGTAGGATTTAAGGTTAGGTTTAGGATAAGGGTTAGGTTTAGGGTTAGCGTTAGGGTTAGGGTTAGGTTAAGGGTAAGGCTTAGGTTTAGGGAGAGGGTTAGGTTTAGGGTTAGGGTTAGGGTTAGGGTTAGGGTGAGGTTTAGTGTTAGGGTTAATGTTAGGGTAAGGGTAAGGTTTAGGGTTAAGGTTAGGGTTAGGGTTAGGTTTAGTGTTAGGGTTAGGGTTAGGGTTAGGCTTATTGTTAGGGTTAGGTTTAGGGTTAAGGTAAGGGTAAGGTTTAGGGTTAGGGTTAGGGTTAGGTTTAGTGTAGGATTTAAGGTTAGGTTTAGTATAAGGGTTAGGTTTAGGGTTAGCGTTAGGGTTAGGGTTAGGTTAAGGGTAAGGGTTAGGTTTAGGGAGAGGGTTAGGTTTAGGGTTAGGGTAAGGGTAAGGGTTAAGGTTATGGTTAGGGTTAGGGTTAGGGGTTAGTGTTAGGGTTAGGGTAAGGGTTAGGTAGGTGTTAGGGTTAGGGTTAGGGGTTAGTGTTAGGGTTAGGATAAGGGTTAGGTAAGTCTTAGGGTTAGGGGTTAGGGTTAGTGTTAGGGTTGGGTTAAGGGTTAGGGTTAGGGTTAGGTTTAGGATAAGGGTTAGGGTTAGGGTTAGGGTAAGTGTTAGTGTTAGGGTTAGGGTTAGGGTTAGGGTTAGGGTAAGTGTTAGGGTTAGGGTTAGGGTTAGGGTTTAGGGTTAGGGCTGAGGATTAGGGTTAGGGTTAGGTAAGAGTTAGGGTTAGGGGTTAGGATTAGTGTTAGGGTTAGGGTTAGGGTTAGGGTTAGGATAAGGGTTAGGGTTAGGTTTAGGGTTATTGTAAGTGTAAGGGTTAGGGTTAGGGTTAAGGTTAGCGTTAGGGTAAGGGTAAGGGTTAGGGTTAGGGTTAGGGTTAGGGGTTATGGT
>JANJXV010000048.1:6545000-6555000 GCA_024803745.1 Megascapheus bottae
AGGCTTAGGGTTAGGGTTAGGGTAATGTAAGGGATAGGGTTAGTGTTAGGGTTAGGTTAAGAGTTAGGGTCAGGGTTAGGGTTAGGGTTAGGGTTAGTGGTTAGGGTTAGTGTTAGGGTTAGGGTTAGGTTTAGGTTAAGGGTTAGGGTTAGGGTTAGTGTTCGGTTAGGTTAAGGGTTAGGGTTAGGGTTAGTGTTAGGGTTAGGATAAGGGTTAAGGTTAGGGTTAGGGTAAGGGTAAGTGTTAGTGTTAGGGTTAGGCTTAGGGTAAGGGTAAGGGTTAGGGTTAGGATTAGGGTTAGGTTTAGGGTTGGGGTTAAGTTTAGGGTAAGAGTTAGGGTTAGGGTTAGTGTAGGGTAAGGGTAAGGGTTAGGGTTAGGGTAATGGGTAGGGGTTACGGTTAGGGGTAGTTTTAGGTTTAGGGTTAGGGTAAGGATAAGGGATAGTGTTGGGGATAGGTTTAGGCTTAGGGTTAGGTTTAGGGTTAGGGTTAGGTTATGGGTAAGGGGTAGGTTTTGGGTTAGGGTTAGGGTTAGGGTCAGGATTAGGTTTAGGGTTAGGTTTAGGATAAGGGTAAAGGGGTAGGGTTTAGGGTTAGGGTTAGTGTTAGGGTTAAGGTTAGGGTTAGGTTTAGGATTAGCAAAGGTAAGGGTTAGGGTTAGGGTTAAGGTTAGGGTTAGGGTTAGGGTTAAAGTTAGGGTTAGGGTTAAGGTAAGGGTAAGCGTTAGGGTTAGGGTAAGGGTAAGGTTTAGGGTTAAGGTTAGGGTTAGGGTTAGGTTTAGTGTTAGGGTTAGGGTTAGGGTTATTGTTAGTGTAAGGGTAAGGGGTAGGGGTAGGGTTAGGGTAAGGATTAGGGTAAGGTTAAGGGTAAGGGTTAGGTTTAGGTTTAGGATTAGGGTTAAGTTTAGGGTTAGGGTCAGGGTAAGGGTAAGGGTTAGGTTAGGGTTAGGGTAAGAGTTAGGTTTAGGGTTAGGGTTAGGGTAAGGGTAAGTATTAAGGTTAGGGTTAAGGTCAGGTTTAGTGTTGGGGTTAATGTTAGGGTTAGGTAAGGGTATGTGTTAGGGTTAGGGTTAGGGTTAGGGTTAGGGGTTAGGGTTAGGTTTAGGCTTAGGGTTAGGGTAAGGATAAAGGATAGGGGTAGGGATAGGATTAGGGTTAGGGTTATGTTTAGGGTTAGGGTTAGGGTATGGTTAAGGTTAAGGTTAAGGGTTAGATTTAGGTTTAGGATTAGGGTTAAGTTTAGGATTAGGGTTAGGGTAAGGGTAAAGGTTAGGTTAGGGTTAGGTTTAGGGTTACGGTTAGGGTAAGGGAAAAGTTTAGGATTAGATTTAGGGTTAGGTTTAGGGTTAGGGTTGGACTAAGGGTAAGGTATAGGGTTAAGGTTAGGGTTAGGTTTAGGTTTAGGGTTAGGGTAGGGTTAGGGTAAGGGTAAGGGTTAGGTTCAGGATTAGGGTTAGGGTTAGGGTAAGGGTTAGCTTTAGGGTTAGGGTTAGGGTTGGGGTTAGGTTAAGGGTAAGGGTTAGGATTAGGGTTAGAGTTAATGTTATTGTTAGGTTAAGGGTAAGGGTTAGGGCTAGGGTTAGGGTTAGGGTTATGGTTAGAGTAAGGGTTAGGGTTAGCGGTTAGGTTTATGGTTAGGGTAAGGGTTATTGTTAGGGTTAGGGTTAGGGTAAATGTTAGGGTTAGGGTTAGTGTTAGGGTTAAGGTTAGGGTTAGGGTAAGGGTAAAGATTAGGGTTAGGTTTAGGGTTAGGGGTTACGGTTAGAGTTAGGTTTAGGTTTAGGGTTAGGGTAAGGCTAAGGTTTAGAGTAAGGGTAAGGGTTAGGGTTATGTTTAGGGTTAGGGTTAGGGTAAGGTTAAGGTTTAGGTTTAGGTTTAGGGTTAGGGTTAGGGTTAGGTTTGGGTTAGGGTTAAAGTTAGGGTTAGGGAAAGTATAATGGTTAGGGTTAAGGTTAGGTTTAGGGTTATGGTTAGGGTTAAGGTTAGGGTTAGGATTAGGGTAAGGGTAAGCGTTAGATTTAGGGTTAGGATTAGGGTTAGGGTAAGGGTTAGGTTTAGGGTTAGGGTTAGGTTTAGGGTTAGGGTTAAAGTTAGGGTTAGGGAAAAGATAAGGGTTAGGGTTAAGGTTAGGTTTAGGGTTATGGTTAGGGTTAAAGTTAGGGTTTGGATTAGGGTAAGTGTAAGCGTTAGGTTTAGGATTAGGGTTAGCGTTAGGGTAAGGGTTAGGGCTGGGTTAGGGTTAGGTTTAGGGTTAGGGTTAGGGTTAGGGTTAGGGTAAGGGTAAGGGTTAGGGTTAAGGTAAGGGTTAGTGTTATGTTTAGGTTTAGGGTTAGGGTTAGGGTTAGGGTAAGGGTTTGGCTTAGGATTAGGGTTAGGGTTAGGGTAACGGTAAGGGTTATGGTTAGGGTTAGGGTTAGGTATAGTGTTGGGGTTACGGTTAGGATTAGGGTAAGGATAAGGGTTAGGTTGAGATTTAGGGGTAGGGTTAGGGTAAGGGTAAGGGTTAGGGTTAAGGTTAGGGTTAGGATTAGTGTAAGGGTAAGCGTTTGGTTTAGGATTAGGGTTAGGCTAAGGGTAAGGTTTAGGGTTAAGGTTAGGTTTAGGGTTAGGTTTAGGGTTAGGGTACGGTTAGGGTAAGGTAAGGGTTAGGTTTAGGATTAGGGTTAGAGTTAGGGTAAGGGTTAGGTTTAGGGTTATGGTTAGGGTTAGGATTAGGGTAAGGTTAAGGGTTAGGTTGAGATTTAGGGGTAGGGTTAGGGTAAGGGTAAGGGTTAGGGTTAGGGATAGGGTTAGAGTAAGTTTTAGGGTTAGGGATAGAGTTAATGTTATTGTTACGTTAAGGGTAAGGGTTAGGGCTAGGGTTAGGGTTAGGGTTAGGGTTAGAGTAAGGGTTAGGGTTAGGGGTTAGGTTAAGTTTAGGTTAAGGGTTAGGGTTAGTATTAGGGTTATGGTTAGGGTAAGGGTTAGGGTTAGGTTTATGGTTAGAGTAAGGGTTATTGTTAGGTTTAGGGTTAGGGTAAAGGTTAGGGTTAGGGTTAGCGTTAGGTTTAGTGTAGGGGTTAAGGTTATGTTTAGGGTTAGGGTTAGGGTTAGGGTAAGGGTATGTGTTAGGGTTAGGGTTAGGGTTAGCGTAAGGGTAAGGGTTAGGGTTAGGATAAGGGTAAGGGTTAGGGTTAGGGTTAGGGTTAGGGTTAGGGTAAGGGTTAGGGTTAAGGTAAGGGTTAGTGTTATGTTTAGGTTTAGGGTTAGGGTTAGGGTTAGGGTAAGGGTTTGGCTTAGGATTAGGGTTAGGGTTAGGGTAACGGTAAGGGTTATGGTTAGGGTTAGGGTTAGGTATAGTGTTGGGGTTACGGTTAGGATTAGGGTAAGGGTAAGGGTTAGGTTGAGATTTAGGGGTAGGGTTAGGGTAAGGGTAAGGGTTAGGGTTAAGGTTAGGGTTAGGATTAGTGTAAGGGTAAGCGTTTGGTTTAGGATTAGGGTTAGGCTAAGGGTAAGGTTTAGGGTTAAGGTTAGGTTTAGGGTTAGGTTTAGGGTTAGGGTACGGTTAGGGTAAGGTAAGGGTTAGGTTTAGGATTAAGGTTAGAGTTAGGGTAAGGGTTAGGTTTAGGGTTATGGTTAGGGTTAGGATTAGGGTAAGGTTAAGGGTTAGGTTGAGATTTAGGGGTAGGGTTAGGGTAAGGGTAAGGGTTAGGGTTAGGGATAGGGTTAGAGTAAGTTTTAGGGTTAGGGATAGAGTTAATGTTATTGTTACGTTAAGGGTAAGGGTTAGGGCTAGGTTTAGGGTTAGGGTTAGGGTTAGAGTAAGGGTTAGGGTTAGGGGTTAGGTTAAGTTTAGGTTAAGGGTTAGGGTTAGTATTAGGGTTATGGTTAGGGTAAGGGTTAGAGTTAGGTTTATGGTTAGAGTAAGGGTTATTGTTAGGTTTAGGGTTAGGGTTAGGGTAAAGGTTAGGGTTAGGGTTAGCGTTAGGTTTAGTGTAGGGGTTAAGGTTATGTTTAGGGTTAGGGTTAGGGTTAGGGTAAGGGTATGTGTTAGGGTTAGGGTTAGGGTTAGCGTAAGGGTAAGGGTTAGGGTTAGGATAAGGGTAAGGGTTAGGGTTAGGGTAGGGTTAGGGGTTAGGGTTGGTTTGGGTTAGGGTTAAGGTTAGGTTTAGGGTAAGGTTAAGGTTTAGGGTTAGCGTTAGGGTTAGGGTTAAGTTTAGGCTAAGGTTAAGGGTTAGGATTAGGGTTAGGGTTAGGTTTAGGGTTAGGTTTAGGTTAGGGTAAGGGTAAGGGTTAGGGTTAGGTTTAGGGTTAGGGTTAGGTTAAGGGTTATGGTTATGGTTGGGGTTAGGGTTAGTGTTGGACTTACGGTAAGGTAAGTGTTAGGGTTAGGGTTAGGGTTAGGATAAGGGTAAGGGTTAGGGTTAGGGTAGGGTTAGGGGTTAGGTTTGGTGTTAGGGTTAGGGTTAGGGTTAGGTTTAGGGTTGGGGTTAAGGTTAGGGTTAGGGTTACATTAAGGCTAAGGATTAGGGTAAGGGTTAGAGTTTGGGTTAGGGTTAGGGTTAGGGTTAGTGTTAGGGGTTATGGTTAGCGTTAGGGGTTAGGGATATGGTTAGGGTTACTGTTAGGGTTAGGGTAGGGGTTAGGTTAAGGGTTAGGGTTAGGGTTAGGGTTAGGGGTTAGGGTTAGGGGTTAGGGTTAGGGTTATGGTTAGTGTTAGGGTTAGGTTAAGGGTTAGGGTTAGTTTTAGTGTTAGGATAAGGATTAGGGTTAGGGTTAGGGTTAGGTTTAGGGTTAGGGTAAGGGCAAGGGTTATGGTTATAGTTAGGGTTAGGGTTATGGTTAGGGTTAGGGTTAGGGATATTTTAATGATTAGGGTTAGGGTAAGGGTAAGGGTTAGGGTTAGGGTTAGGTTTAGGGTTAGGTTTAGGGTAAGGGTAAGGGTTAGGGTTAGGGTTCGGGTGGGGGTAAGGGTAGGGTTAATGTTAAGGTTGAGGTTAGGGTTAGGGTTAGAGTAAGTGTTAGGTTTAGGGTTAGGTTTAGGGTTAGGGTTAGAGTTAGGGTTAGGGTTAGGGTAAGGGTAAGGGTTAGGATTAGGGTTTGGGTTAGGGTAAGGGTTAGGTTTAGGGGTTTGGGTTAGTGTTAGGGTTAATATAAGGGTTAAGTTTAGGGTTAGGTTTAGAGTAAGTGTTAGGGTTAGGGTTAAGGTTAGGATAATGGTAAGTGTTAGGGTTAGGGTTAGGGTTAGGGTTAGGGGTTAGTGTTAGTGTTTGGGTTAGGGTTATGGTTAGGGGTTAGGGTTAGGTTAGGGTTACGGTTAGGGTTAGGGTAAGGGTTAGGTTTAGGGTTAGTTTTAGGGTTAGGTTTAGGGTCAGGGTTAGGGTAAGTGTAAGGGTTAGGGTTAGGGTTAGGGTTAGGGTTATTTTTAGGGTTAGGGTTAGGGTAAGGGTAAGGGTTAGGTTTAGGATTAGGTTTAGGTTTAGGTTTAAGTTTGAGGTTAGGGTTAGGTTTAGGGTAAGGGTTAGGTTTAGGGTTATGTTTAGGTTTAGGTTAAGTGTAAGGGTTAGGGTTAGTGTTAGGGTAAGGGTTATGGTTAGGATCAGCGTTAGGGTAGGGGTTAGGGAAAGGGTAAGTGTTAGTGTTAGGGTTAGGATAAGGGTAAGCGTTATTGTTAGGTTTAGGCTTAGCGGTTAGGTTTAGGGTTAGGGTTAGGTTTAGGTTTAGGGGTTAGAGTTATTGTTAGCGTTAGGGTAGGGTTGGATTTAGGTAATGGTTAGGGTTAGGTTTACGGTAATGGTAAGGTTTAGGATTATTGTTAGGGTTAGGGTTAAGGTTAGGGTTAGGTAAGGGTAAGGGTTAGGATTAGGGTTAGGTTTAGGGTTAGGGTAAGGGTAAGGGTTAGGGTTAGGGTTAGGGTAAGGATCAGGGTTAGGGTTAGGGTTAGGGTTGGGGTTAGGGTAAGGGTAAGTGTTAGGGTTAGGGTTAGGGTTAGGATAAGGGTAAGGGTTAAGTTTAGGGTTAGGGTTAGGGGTTAGGGTTAGGGTTAGGTTTAAGGTTATGGTTAGGGTTAGGGTAAGGGTTAGTGTTAGGGTTAGGGTTAGGGTAAGGGTAAGGGTTAGGATTAGCGTTAGGGTTATGGTTAGATTTAGCGGTTAGCGTTAGGGTAAGGGTTAGGGTTAGGATAAGGGTTAGGTTAAGATTAAGGGTTAGGGTTATTGTTAGGGTTATTTTTAGGGTTAGGGTTAGGTAAGGGTAAGGGTTAGTGTAGGGTTAGGTTTAGGTTTAAGTTTAAGGTTGAGGTTAGGTTTAGGTTTAGGGTAAGGGTTAGGGTTAGGGTTAGGGTTAGGGTTATGGTACGGGTTAGGGTTAGGTTTAGGGTTAGGGTAAGTGTTAGGGTTATGGTTAGGGTTAGGGTTAGGGTAAGGTTTAGGGTTAGGGATATTGTTAGAGTTAGGGTTAGGGTTAGGGTTAGGTTTAGTGTTGGGGTTCAGGTTAGGGTTAGAGTAAGGGTTACGGTTAGGGTTAGGGTTAGGATTAGGGTTAGGTTTAGAGTTACGGTTAGGGTTAGGGTTAGGGTTATGGTTATGGTAAGGGTTAGGGTTAGGGTTAGTGTTAGTGTTAGAGTTAGGGTTAGGGTTAGGATAAGGGTAAGTGTTAGGGTTAGGGTAGGGTTAGGGTTTAGGGTTAGAGTTAGGGTTAGGGTGAGGGTTAGGGTTAGTGTAAGGGTTAGGGTTAGGATAAGGGTAAGGTTTAGGGTTAGGGTAGGGTTAGGGTATAGGGCTAGTGTTAGGGGTAGGGTTAGGTTTACTGTTAGTGTTAGGGTTAGGCTAAGGGTAACTGTTAGGATTAGGGTTAGTGTTAGGGTTAGGGTTAGGGTTAGTTTTAGGGTGAGGGTTAAGGTTAGGGTTAGGGTTAGAAAAAGGGTAAGTGTTAGGGTTAGGGTTAGGGTAAGGGTAAGGGTACGGGTTAGGGTTAGGGTTAGGGTTATGTTAAGGGTTGGGGTTAGGGTTAGGGTTAGGATAAGGGTTAGCTTTATGGTTAGGGTTAGGTTTAGGGTAAGAGTTAGGGTTAGGGTTAGGGTTAGGGTAAGTGTTAGGGTTAGGGTTAGGGTAAGGTTTAGGGTAAGGTTTAGTGGTAGGGTTAGGGTAAGTGTTAGGGTTACGGTTAGGGTTAGGGTTAGGGTAAGGGTAAGATTTAGTGTTAGGTTTAGGGTTAAGTTTAGGGTTAGAGTTAGGGTTATGGTTAGGATAAGGGATAGGGTAAGGGGTAGGGTTACGGTTATGGTTAGGGTAAGGGAAGTGTTAGTGTTAGGGTTAGGGTTAGGGTAAGTGTTAGGGTAAGGTTTAGGGTTCAGGATAGGGTTAGGGTTAGGGTTAGGGTTAGTTTTAGGCTTAGGGTTAGGGTTACGGTAAGGGTTAGGGTTCAGGTTAGGGTTAGGTTTAGGGTTAGGTTTAGGGTAAGGGTTAGGGTTAGGGTTAGGGTTAGGGTTAGGGAAAGTAAGGGTTAGGGTTAAGGTAAGGTTTAGGGTTAGGGTTAGGGTTAGGGTTAGGCTTAAGGTTAGGGTTAGGGTTACGGTAAGGGTAAGGGTTAGGGTTAGGTGTAAGGGTAGGGTTAGAGTAAGGGTAAGGGTTAGGTTTAGGGTTAGGGTTAGGTTAGGTATAGGGTTAGGGTTAGGTGTAAGGTTAGGGTTTGGGTAAGGGTAAGGGTTAGGGTTAGGGTTAGGGTTAGGTTTAGGGTTAGGGTTAGGGTTAGGATTAGGGTAAGTGTAAGGTTTAGGGTTAAGGTTATGGTTAGGGTTAGGGTTAGGTTTAGGGTTAGGTTTACGGTAAGGGTAAGTGTTAGGGTTAGGGTTAGGTTTAGTGTTGGGGTTAAGGTTAGGGTTAGGGTAACGGTTAGGGTTAGGGTTAGGTTTAGGGTTATGTTTAGTGTTAAGGTTAGGGTTAGGTTTAGGATTAGGGTGAGGGTTACGGTTAGGGTAAGGGTAAGGGTAAGGTTTAGGGTTATGGTTAGGGTTAGGGTAAGGGTAAGGGTAAAGGTTAGGGTTAGGGTTAGGGTTAGGTTTAGGGTTAGGGTTAGGGTCAGGGTAAGGGTTAGGGTTAGGGTTAGGGTTAGGGTAAGGGTTAGGATTAGGTTTATGGTTAGGGTAAGGGTTAGGGTAAGGGTAAGTGTAGGGTAAGGTTTAGAGTTAGGATAAGGGAAAGGGTTAGTGTTAGGGTTAGGATTAGGGGTTAGGGTTAGGGTTATGGGTTAGGGTTAGGGTTAGTGTTAGGAAAAGAGTAAGGGTTAGGGTTAGGGTTAGGGTAAGGGTAAGGGTAAGGGTAAGGGTTAGGGTTAGGGTTAGGGTTATGTTAAGGATTGGGGTTAGGGTTAGGGATAGGATAAGGGTTAGCTTTAGGGTTAGGGTTAGGTTTCGGGTAAGAGTTAGGGTTAGCTTTTGGGTTAGGGTTAGGGTTAGGGTAAGTGTTAGGGTTAGGGTTAGGTTTAGGGTTAGGGTAAGTTTTAAGGTAAGGTTTAGTGGTAGGGTTAGTGTATGTGTTAGGGTTACGGTTAGGGTTAGGTTTAGGGATAGGGTTAGGTTTAGGGTTAGGGTTAGGGTTAGGGTTAGGATAAGGGTTAGGGTTAGGGTTAGGGTTACGGTTAGGGTAAGGGTAAGTGTTAGTGTTAGGCTTAGGGTTAGGGTAAGTGTTAGCGTAAGAGTTAGGGTTCATGTTAGGGTTAGGGATAGTTTTAGGCTTATGCTTAGGGTTAGGGTTAGGGTTAGGTTTAGGGTTAAGGTAAGGGTAAGGGTTAGGCTTAGGGTTAGTGTTAGGGTTAGGTTAATTGTTAGGGTTAGGTTTAGGGTTCAGGTAAGGGTAAGGGTTAGGGTTAGGGTTAGGGTTAGCTTTAGTGTAGGATTTAAGGTTAGGTTTAGGATAAGGGTTAGGTTTAGGGTTAGCGTTAGGGTTAGGGTTAGGTTAAGGGTAAGGCTTAGGTTTAGGGAGAGGGTTAGGTTTAGGGTTAGGGTTAGGGTTAGGGTTAGGGTGAGGTTTAGTGTTAGGGTTAATGTTAGGGTAAGGGTAAGGTTTAGGGTTAAGGTTAGGGTTAGGGTTAGGTTTAGTGTTAGGGTTAGGGTTAGGGTTAGGCTTATTGTTAGGGTTAGGTTTAGGGTTAAGGTAAGGGTAAGGTTTAGGGTTAGGGTTAGGGTTAGGTTTAGTGTAGGATTTAAGGTTAGGTTTAGTATAAGGGTTAGGTTTAGGGTTAGCGTTAGGGTTAGGGTTAGGTTAAGGGTAAGGGTTAGGTTTAGGGAGAGGGTTAGGTTTAGGGTTAGGGTAAGGGTAAGGGTTAAGGTTATGGTTAGGGTTAGGGTTAGGGGTTAGTGTTAGGGTTAGGGTAAGGGTTAGGTAGGTGTTAGGGTTAGGGTTAGGGGTTAGTGTTAGGGTTAGGATAAGGGTTAGGTAAGTCTTAGGGTTAGGGGTTAGGGTTAGTGTTAGGGTTGGGTTAAGGGTTAGGGTTAGGGTTAGGTTTAGGATAAGGGTTAGGGTTAGGGTTAGGGTAAGTGTTAGTGTTAGGGTTAGGGTTAGGGTTAGGGTTAGGGTAAGTGTTAGGGTTAGGGTTAGGGTTAGGGTTTAGGGTTAGGGCTGAGGATTAGGGTTAGGGTTAGGTAAGAGTTAGGGTTAGGGGTTAGGATTAGTGTTAGGGTTAGGGTTAGGGTTAGGGTTAGGATAAGGGTTAGGGTTAGGTTTAGGGTTATTGTAAGTGTAAGGGTTAGGGTTAGGGTTAAGGTTAGCGTTAGGGTAAGGGTAAGGGTTAGGGTTAGGGTTAGGGTTAGGGGTTATTGTTAGGGTTAGATTTAGGTTTAGGGTTAGGGTAAAGGTAAGGGATAGGTTTGGGGATAGGTTTAGGGTTAGGGTTAGGTTTAGGGTTAGGGTTAGTGTAAGTGTTAGGGTTAGGTTTAGTGTTGGGTTTAAGTTTAGGGTTAGGGTAAGTGTTAGGGTTAGCGTTAGGGGTAAGGTTTAGGGTTAGGTTTAGAGTTAGGTTAAGAT
>JANJXV010000048.1:6560000-6590000 GCA_024803745.1 Megascapheus bottae
GGATAAGGGTTAAGGTTAGGGTTAGGGTAAGGGTAAGTGTTAGTGTTAGGGTTAGGCTTAGGGTAAGGGTAAGGGTTAGGGTTAGGATTAGGGTTAGGTTTAGGGTTGGGGTTAAGTTTAGGGTAAGAGTTAGGGTTAGGGTTAGTGTAGGGTAAGGGTAAGGGTTAGGGTTAGGGTAATGGGTAGGGGTTACGGTTAGGGGTAGTTTTAGGTTTAGGGTTAGGGTAAGGATAAGGGATAGTGTTGGGGATAGGTTTAGGCTTAGGGTTAGGTTTAGGGTTAGGGTTAGGTTATGGGTAAGGGGTAGGTTTTGGGTTAGGGTTAGGGTTAGGGTCAGGATTAGGTTTAGGGTTAGGTTTAGGATAAGGGTAAAGGGGTAGGGTTTAGGGTTAGGGTTAGTGTTAGGGTTAAGGTTAGGGTTAGGTTTAGGATTAGCAAAGGTAAGGGTTAGGGTTAGGGTTAAGGTTAGGGTTAGGGTTAGGGTTAAAGTTAGGGTTAGGGTTAAGGTAAGGGTAAGCGTTAGGGTTAGGGTAAGGGTAAGGTTTAGGGTTAAGGTTAGGGTTAGGGTTAGGTTTAGTGTTAGGGTTAGGGTTAGGGTTATTGTTAGTGTAAGGGTAAGGGGTAGGGGTAGGGTTAGGGTAAGGATTAGGGTAAGGTTAAGGGTAAGGGTTAGGTTTAGGTTTAGGATTAGGGTTAAGTTTAGGGTTAGGGTCAGGGTAAGGGTAAGGGTTAGGTTAGGGTTAGGGTAAGAGTTAGGTTTAGGGTTAGGGTTAGGGTAAGGGTAAGTATTAAGGTTAGGGTTAAGGTCAGGTTTAGTGTTGGGGTTAATGTTAGGGTTAGGTAAGGGTATGTGTTAGGGTTAGGGTTAGGGTTAGGGTTAGGGGTTAGGGTTAGGTTTAGGCTTAGGGTTAGGGTAAGGATAAAGGATAGGGGTAGGGATAGGATTAGGGTTAGGGTTATGTTTAGGGTTAGGGTTAGGGTATGGTTAAGGTTAAGGTTAAGGGTTAGATTTAGGTTTAGGATTAGGGTTAAGTTTAGGATTAGGGTTAGGGTAAGGGTAAAGGTTAGGTTAGGGTTAGGTTTAGGGTTACGGTTAGGGTAAGGGAAAAGTTTAGGATTAGATTTAGGGTTAGGTTTAGGGTTAGGGTTGGACTAAGGGTAAGGTATAGGGTTAAGGTTAGGGTTAGGTTTAGGTTTAGGGTTAGGGTAGGGTTAGGGTAAGGGTAAGGGTTAGGTTCAGGATTAGGGTTAGGGTTAGGGTAAGGGTTAGCTTTAGGGTTAGGGTTAGGGTTGGGGTTAGGTTAAGGGTAAGGGTTAGGATTAGGGTTAGAGTTAATGTTATTGTTAGGTTAAGGGTAAGGGTTAGGGCTAGGGTTAGGGTTAGGGTTATGGTTAGAGTAAGGGTTAGGGTTAGCGGTTAGGTTTATGGTTAGGGTAAGGGTTATTGTTAGGGTTAGGGTTAGGGTAAATGTTAGGGTTAGGGTTAGTGTTAGGGTTAAGGTTAGGGTTAGGGTAAGGGTAAAGATTAGGGTTAGGTTTAGGGTTAGGGGTTACGGTTAGAGTTAGGTTTAGGTTTAGGGTTAGGGTAAGGCTAAGGTTTAGAGTAAGGGTAAGGGTTAGGGTTATGTTTAGGGTTAGGGTTAGGGTAAGGTTAAGGTTTAGGTTTAGGTTTAGGGTTAGGGTTAGGGTTAGGTTTGGGTTAGGGTTAAAGTTAGGGTTAGGGAAAGTATAATGGTTAGGGTTAAGGTTAGGTTTAGGGTTATGGTTAGGGTTAAGGTTAGGGTTAGGATTAGGGTAAGGGTAAGCGTTAGATTTAGGGTTAGGATTAGGGTTAGGGTAAGGGTTAGGTTTAGGGTTAGGGTTAGGTTTAGGGTTAGGGTTAAAGTTAGGGTTAGGGAAAAGATAAGGGTTAGGGTTAAGGTTAGGTTTAGGGTTATGGTTAGGGTTAAAGTTAGGGTTTGGATTAGGGTAAGTGTAAGCGTTAGGTTTAGGATTAGGGTTAGCGTTAGGGTAAGGGTTAGGGCTGGGTTAGGGTTAGGTTTAGGGTTAGGGTTAGGGTTAGGGTTAGGGTAAGGGTAAGGGTTAGGGTTAAGGTAAGGGTTAGTGTTATGTTTAGGTTTAGGGTTAGGGTTAGGGTTAGGGTAAGGGTTTGGCTTAGGATTAGGGTTAGGGTTAGGGTAACGGTAAGGGTTATGGTTAGGGTTAGGGTTAGGTATAGTGTTGGGGTTACGGTTAGGATTAGGGTAAGGATAAGGGTTAGGTTGAGATTTAGGGGTAGGGTTAGGGTAAGGGTAAGGGTTAGGGTTAAGGTTAGGGTTAGGATTAGTGTAAGGGTAAGCGTTTGGTTTAGGATTAGGGTTAGGCTAAGGGTAAGGTTTAGGGTTAAGGTTAGGTTTAGGGTTAGGTTTAGGGTTAGGGTACGGTTAGGGTAAGGTAAGGGTTAGGTTTAGGATTAGGGTTAGAGTTAGGGTAAGGGTTAGGTTTAGGGTTATGGTTAGGGTTAGGATTAGGGTAAGGTTAAGGGTTAGGTTGAGATTTAGGGGTAGGGTTAGGGTAAGGGTAAGGGTTAGGGTTAGGGATAGGGTTAGAGTAAGTTTTAGGGTTAGGGATAGAGTTAATGTTATTGTTACGTTAAGGGTAAGGGTTAGGGCTAGGGTTAGGGTTAGGGTTAGGGTTAGAGTAAGGGTTAGGGTTAGGGGTTAGGTTAAGTTTAGGTTAAGGGTTAGGGTTAGTATTAGGGTTATGGTTAGGGTAAGGGTTAGGGTTAGGTTTATGGTTAGAGTAAGGGTTATTGTTAGGTTTAGGGTTAGGGTAAAGGTTAGGGTTAGGGTTAGCGTTAGGTTTAGTGTAGGGGTTAAGGTTATGTTTAGGGTTAGGGTTAGGGTTAGGGTAAGGGTATGTGTTAGGGTTAGGGTTAGGGTTAGCGTAAGGGTAAGGGTTAGGGTTAGGATAAGGGTAAGGGTTAGGGTTAGGGTTAGGGTTAGGGTTAGGGTAAGGGTTAGGGTTAAGGTAAGGGTTAGTGTTATGTTTAGGTTTAGGGTTAGGGTTAGGGTTAGGGTAAGGGTTTGGCTTAGGATTAGGTTTAGGGTTAGGGTAACGGTAAGGGTTATGGTTAGGGTTAGGGTTAGGTATAGTGTTGGGGTTACGGTTAGGATTAGGGTAAGGGTAAGGGTTAGGTTGAGATTTAGGGGTAGGGTTAGGGTAAGGGTAAGGGTTAGGGTTAAGGTTAGGGTTAGGATTAGTGTAAGGGTAAGCGTTTGGTTTAGGATTAGGGTTAGGCTAAGGGTAAGGTTTAGGGTTAAGGTTAGGTTTAGGGTTAGGTTTAGGGTTAGGGTACGGTTAGGGTAAGGTAAGGGTTAGGTTTAGGATTAAGGTTAGAGTTAGGGTAAGGGTTAGGTTTAGGGTTATGGTTAGGGTTAGGATTAGGGTAAGGTTAAGGGTTAGGTTGAGATTTAGGGGTAGGGTTAGGGTAAGGGTAAGGGTTAGGGTTAGGGATAGGGTTAGAGTAAGTTTTAGGGTTAGGGATAGAGTTAATGTTATTGTTACGTTAAGGGTAAGGGTTAGGGCTAGGTTTAGGGTTAGGGTTAGGGTTAGAGTAAGGGTTAGGGTTAGGGGTTAGGTTAAGTTTAGGTTAAGGGTTAGGGTTAGTATTAGGGTTATGGTTAGGGTAAGGGTTAGAGTTAGGTTTATGGTTAGAGTAAGGGTTATTGTTAGGTTTAGGGTTAGGGTTAGGGTAAAGGTTAGGGTTAGGGTTAGCGTTAGGTTTAGTGTAGGGGTTAAGGTTATGTTTAGGGTTAGGGTTAGGGTTAGGGTAAGGGTATGTGTTAGGGTTAGGGTTAGGGTTAGCGTAAGGGTAAGGGTTAGGGTTAGGATAAGGGTAAGGGTTAGGGTTAGGGTAGGGTTAGGGGTTAGGGTTGGTTTGGGTTAGGGTTAAGGTTAGGTTTAGGGTAAGGTTAAGGTTTAGGGTTAGCGTTAGGGTTAGGGTTAAGTTTAGGCTAAGGTTAAGGGTTAGGATTAGGGTTAGGGTTAGGTTTAGGGTTAGGTTTAGGTTAGGGTAAGGGTAAGGGTTAGGGTTAGGTTTAGGGTTAGGGTTAGGTTAAGGGTTATGGTTATGGTTGGGGTTAGGGTTAGTGTTGGACTTACGGTAAGGTAAGTGTTAGGGTTAGGGTTAGGGTTAGGATAAGGGTAAGGGTTAGGGTTAGGGTAGGGTTAGGGGTTAGGGTTGGTGTTAGGGTTAGGGTTAGGGTTAGGTTTAGGGTTGGGGTTAAGGTTAGGGTTAGGGTTACATTAAGGCTAAGGATTAGGGTAAGGGTTAGAGTTTGGGTTAGGGTTAGGGTTAGGGTTAGTGTTAGGGGTTATGGTTAGCGTTAGGGGTTAGGGATATGGTTAGGGTTACTGTTAGGGTTAGGGTAGGGGTTAGGTTAAGGGTTAGGGTTAGGGTTAGGGTTAGGGGTTAGGGTTAGGGGTTAGGGTTAGGGTTATGGTTAGTGTTAGGGTTAGGTTAAGGGTTAGGGTTAGTTTTAGTGTTAGGATAAGGATTAGGGTTAGGGTTAGGGTTAGGTTTAGGGTTAGGGTAAGGGCAAGGGTTATGGTTATAGTTAGGGTTAGGGTTATGGTTAGGGTTAGGGTTAGGGATATTTTAATGATTAGGGTTAGGGTAAGGGTAAGGGTTAGGGTTAGGGTTAGGTTTAGGGTTAGGTTTAGGGTAAGGGTAAGGGTTAGGGTTAGGGTTCGGGTGGGGGTAAGGGTAGGGTTAATGTTAAGGTTGAGGTTAGGGTTAGGGTTAGAGTAAGTGTTAGGTTTAGGGTTAGGTTTAGGGTTAGGGTTAGAGTTAGGGTTAGGGTTAGGGTAAGGGTAAGGGTTAGGATTAGGGTTTGGGTTAGGGTAAGGGTTAGGTTTAGGGGTTTGGGTTAGTGTTAGGGTTAATATAAGGGTTAAGTTTAGGGTTAGGTTTAGAGTAAGTGTTAGGGTTAGGGTTAAGGTTAGGATAATGGTAAGTGTTAGGGTTAGGGTTAGGGTTAGGGTTAGGGGTTAGTGTTAGTGTTTGGGTTAGGGTTATGGTTAGGGGTTAGGGTTAGGTTAGGGTTACGGTTAGGGTTAGGGTAAGGGTTAGGTTTAGGGTTAGTTTTAGGGTTAGGTTTAGGGTCAGGGTTAGGGTAAGTGTAAGGGTTAGGGTTAGGGTTAGGGTTAGGGTTATTTTTAGGGTTAGGGTTAGGGTAAGGGTAAGGGTTAGGTTTAGGATTAGGTTTAGGTTTAGGTTTAAGTTTGAGGTTAGGGTTAGGTTTAGGGTAAGGGTTAGGTTTAGGGTTATGTTTAGGTTTAGGTTAAGTGTAAGGGTTAGGGTTAGTGTTAGGGTAAGGGTTATGGTTAGGATCAGCGTTAGGGTAGGGGTTAGGGAAAGGGTAAGTGTTAGTGTTAGGGTTAGGATAAGGGTAAGCGTTATTGTTAGGTTTAGGCTTAGCGGTTAGGTTTAGGGTTAGGGTTAGGTTTAGGTTTAGGGGTTAGAGTTATTGTTAGCGTTAGGGTAGGGTTGGATTTAGGTAATGGTTAGGGTTAGGTTTACGGTAATGGTAAGGTTTAGGATTATTGTTAGGGTTAGGGTTAAGGTTAGGGTTAGGTAAGGGTAAGGGTTAGGGTTAGGGTTAGGTTTAGGGTTAGGGTAAGGGTAAGGGTTAGGGTTAGGGTTAGGGTAAGGATCAGGGTTAGGGTTAGGGTTAGGGTTGGGGTTAGGGTAAGGGTAAGTGTTAGGGTTAGGGTTAGGGTTAGGATAAGGGTAAGGGTTAAGTTTAGGGTTAGGGTTAGGGGTTAGGGTTAGGGTTAGGTTTAAGGTTATGGTTAGGGTTAGGGTAAGGGTTAGTGTTAGGGTTAGGGTTAGGGTAAGGGTAAGGGTTAGGATTAGCGTTAGGGTTATGGTTAGATTTAGCGGTTAGCGTTAGGGTAAGGGTTAGGGTTAGGATAAGGGTTAGGTTAAGATTAAGGGTTAGGGTTATTGTTAGGGTTATTTTTAGGGTTAGGGTTAGGTAAGGGTAAGGGTTAGTGTAGGGTTAGGTTTAGGTTTAAGTTTAAGGTTGAGGTTAGGTTTAGGTTTAGGGTAAGGGTTAGGGTTAGGGTTAGGGTTAGGGTTATGGTACGGGTTAGGGTTAGGTTTAGGGTTAGGGTAAGTGTTAGGGTTATGGTTAGGGTTAGGGTTAGGGTAAGGTTTAGGGTTAGGGATATTGTTAGAGTTAGGGTTAGGGTTAGGGTTAGGTTTAGTGTTGGGGTTCAGGTTAGGGTTAGAGTAAGGGTTACGGTTAGGGTTAGGGTTAGGATTAGGGTTAGGTTTAGAGTTACGGTTAGGGTTAGGGTTAGGGTTATGGTTATGGTAAGGGTTAGGGTTAGGGTTAGTGTTAGTGTTAGAGTTAGGGTTAGGGTTAGGATAAGGGTAAGTGTTAGGGTTAGGGTAGGGTTAGGGTTTAGGGTTAGAGTTAGGGTTAGGGTGAGGGTTAGGGTTAGTGTAAGGGTTAGGGTTAGGATAAGGGTAAGGTTTAGGGTTAGGGTAGGGTTAGGGTATAGGGCTAGTGTTAGGGGTAGGGTTAGGTTTACTGTTAGTGTTAGGGTTAGGCTAAGGGTAACTGTTAGGATTAGGGTTAGTGTTAGGGTTAGGGTTAGGGTTAGTTTTAGGGTGAGGGTTAAGGTTAAGGTTAGGGTTATGGAAAGGGAAAGGATTCTGGTTAGGGTTAGGGTTTGGGTTAGGGTTAGGGTAAGGGTAAGGTTTAGGGTTAGTGTTAGGGGTTACGGTTAGGGTTAGGGTAAGGGTTAGGTTAAGGGTTAGGGTTAGGGTTATGTTTAGGGTTAGGGTTAGGGTTAGGGTTAGGGTTAAGATAAGGGTTAGGTTTAGGGTTAGGTTTAGGTTTAGGTTAAGGGCAAGAGTTATATTTAGGTTTAGGGTTAGGGTTAGGCTAAGGGTAAGGGTTAGGGTTAGGGTTAGGTTTAGGTTTAGGGTAAGGGTAAGGGTTAGGGTTAGGGTTAGGGTTAGGGTAAGGGTTAGGGTTAGCGTTAGGGTAGGGGTTAGGGAAAGGGTAAGTGTTAGGGATAGTGTTAGGGTTAGGATATGGGTAAGGGTTAGTGTTAGGGTTAAGCTTAGCGGTTAGGGTTAAGGTTAGGTTTAGGGTTAGGGTTAGGGGTTAGGGTTAGGGTAGGGTTAGGTTTAGGTAAGGTTTAGGGTTAGGTTTAGGGAAAGGGTAAGGTTTAGAATTATTGTTAGGGTTATGGTTAAGGTTAGGGTTAGGGTAATGGTAAGGGTTAGGGTTAGGTTTAGGTTTAGGGATAGGGTAAGGGTAAGGTTTAGGGTTAGTGTTAGTGTTAGGGTTAGGGTAAGGATTAGGGTTAGGGTTAGGGTTAGGGTTGGGGTTAGGGTAAAGGTAGGGTGTTAGGGTTAGGGTGAGGGTTAGGATAAGGGTAAGGGTTAAGGTTAGGGTTAGTGTTAGGGCTTAAGATTAGCGTTAGGGTTAGGTTAGGGTTAGGGTTACGGTTAGTGTTAGGGGAGGGGTTGGGTTAGGGTTAGCGTTAGGGTAAGGGTAAGGGTTAGGGTTAGCATTAGTGTTAGGGTTAGGTTTAGGGGTTAGGTTTAGGGTTAGGGTTAGGGTGAGGGTTAGGGTAAGAGTAAGGGTTAGGGTTAGAGTTAGGGTTACTTTTAGGGTTAGGGTTAGGGTAAGGGTAAGGGTTAGGGTTAGGTTTAGGTTTAGGTTTAGGTTTCAGGTTGAGGTTAGGGTTAGGGTTAGGGTAAGGGTTAGGATTAGGGTAAAGGTTAGGGTTAGGGTTAGGATTAGGGTTAGGGTAATGGTAAGTGTTAGGGTTAGGGTTAGGGTAAGGTTTAGGGTTAGGGTTAGGGTTAGGTTTAAGTTTGGGGTTAAGGTGAGGGTTAGGGTTACGGTAAGTGTAAGGATTAGGGTTAGGGTTAGAGTTAGTGTAGTGTTAGAGTTAGGGTTAGGGTTAGAGTAAGGGTTATGGTTAGGGTTAGGTTCAGTGTTGGGGTTAAGTTTAGGGTTAGAGCAAAGGTTACGGTTAGGGTTATGGTTAGGGTAAGGGTATGTGTTAGTGTTAGGGTTAGGGTTAGCATTAGGGTAAGGGTAAGGGATAGGGTTACGGTTAGGGTTAAGGTTAGGTTTAGGGAAAGGGTAAGGTTTAGGGTTAGGGTTAGGTTTATGATTGGGGTTAAGTTTAGGGTTAGGGTTAGGGTAAGGGTAAGGAATATGGTTAGGGTAAATGTTAGGGTTAGGGTTAGTTTTTGGGTTAGGGTAAGGGTAAGTGTTAGGGTTAGGGTTAGGATTAGGATAATGTAAGGGTTAGGGTTAGGGTAGGGTTAGGGTTTAGGATTAGTGTTGGTGTTAGGGTTAGGATTAGTGTTAGGGTTAGGGTTAGGATAAGGGTTAGGGTTAGGGTTAGGGTAGGGTTAGGGGTTAGGGTTAGTGTTAAAGTTAGGGTGGGGTTAGGTTTAGGTTTCGGGTTAAGTTTATGGTTAGGGTTAGGGTAAGGATAAGGATTAGGGTTAGGTTTAGGGTTTGGGTTAGTGTTAGGGTTAGGGTAAAGGTAAGGTTTAGATTTAGGGTTAGGGTTAGGGGTTATGGTTAGCGTTAGGGGTTAGGGTTAGGGTTAGGGTTACGGTTAGGGTTAGTGTAAGGGTTAGTTTAAAGGTTATGGTTAGGGTTAGGGTTAGGTTTCCGGGTTAGGGTTCGGGGATAGGGTTAGGTTTAGGTTTAGGGTAAGGGCAAGAGTTATATTTAGGGTTAGGGTTAGGGTTAGGCTAAGGGTAAGTGTTAGGGTTAGGGTTAGGTTTAGGGTTAGGGTAAGGATTAATGTTAGGGTTAGTGTTGGGGTTATGGTAAGGGTAAGTGTTAGGGTTAGGGTTAGGGTTAGGATAAGGGTAAGGGTTAGGGTTAGGGTTAGGGTTAGGGATTAGGGTTAGGGTTAGGTTTAGGGTTAGGGTTAGGGTAAGGTAAGTGTTAGGGTTAGGGTTAGGTTTAGGTATAGTGTTGGGGTTAATGTTAGGGTTAGGTAAGGGTAGGTGTTAGGTTAGGGTTAGGGTTAAGGGTTACGGTTAGGGTTAGGTTTAGGCTTAGGGTTATGGTAAGGGTAAAGTATAGGTTTAGGGATAGGGTTAGTGTTAGGGTTATGTTTAGGGTTAGGGTTAGGGTAAGGGTAAGGGTAAGGGTTAGGTTTAGGGTTAGGATTAGGTTTAAGTTTAGGGTTAGGGTTAGTGTAAGGGTAAGGGTTAGGTTAGGGTTAGGTTTTGGGTTAGGGTTAGGGTAAGGGTAAGGGTTAGGGTTAGATTTAGGGTTATGTTTAGGGTTAGGGTTAGGGTTAGGCTAAAGGTAAGGTTTAGGGTTAAGGTCAGGCTTAGGATTAGGTTTAGGATTAGGGTAGGGTTAGGGTAAGTGTTAGGTTTAGGGTTAGGGTTAGGTTTAGGGTAAGGGTAAGGGTTAGCATTAGATTTAGGGGTAGGGTTAGGGTAAGGGTAAGTTTTAGGGTTAGGGTTAGGGTTAGAGTTAATGTTATTGTTAGGTTTAGTGTAAGGGTTAGGGCTAGGATTAGGGTTAGAGTATGGGTTAGGGTTAGGGGTTAGGTTTAGGGTTAGGGTAAGGTTTAGGGTTAGTGTTAGGGATAGGGTTAGGGCAAGGGTTAGGTTTAGGTTTAGGGTTAGTGTAAGGGTTATTGTTAGGGTTAGTGTTAGGGTTAGGGTAAAGGTTAGGGTTAGGGTTAGGGTTAGGTTTCGGGTTGGGGTTAAGGTTAGGGTTAGGTTTAGGGTTAGGGTAAGGGTAATGGTAAAGGTTAGGGTTAGGTTTAAGGTTAGGGGTTACGGATAGATTTAGGTTTAGGGTTAGGTTTAGGGTAAGGGTAAGGGATAGGGTTATGGATAGGGTTAAGGTTAGGGTTAGGTTTAGGGTTAGGCTTAGGGTAAGGGTAAGGGCTAGAGTAAGGGTAAGAGTTAGGGATAGGTTTAGGTTTAGTGTTAGTGTAAGGGAAAGGGTTAGGTTTAAGGTTAGGTTTAGGTTTAGGGTTAGAGTTAAGGTTAGGGTTAGGGAAAGGATAAGGGTTAGGGTTAAGGTTAGGTTTAGTGTTATGGTTAGGTTTAAGGTTAGGGTTAGGATTAGGGTAAGGGTAAGGGTTAGGTTTAGGGTGAGGGTTAGGATTAGTGTAAGGGTTATGGTTAGAGTTAGGGTTAGGTTAGGGTTAGTGTTAGGGATAGGGTAAGGGTAAGGGCTAGGGTTAAGGTTAGGGATAGTGTTAGGTTTAGGTTTAGGGTTAGGTTTAGGGTTAGGGTAAGGGTTAGGGTTAGGATTAGGATAAGGTTATGGTTATGGGTAGGTTTACTGTTAGGGTGAGGGTAAGGGTAAGGGTTAGGGTTAGGTTTAGGGCTAGGGTTAGGGTTAGGTTTAGGGTTAGGGTTAAGGTTAGGGTTAGGGAAAGGATAAGGGTTAGGGTTAAAGTTAGGTTTAGGGTTATGGTTATGGTTAAGGTCAGGGTTAGGATTAGGGTAAGGGTAAGGGTTAGGTTTAGGGTTAGGGTTAGGGTAAGGTTTACGGGTAGGGTTATGGTTAGGTTTAGGGTTAGGGTTAGGGTTAGGGTAATGGTAAGGGTTATGGTTCAGGTTAGGGTTAGTGTTAGGTTTAGGTTTAGGGTTAGGGTTAGGGTTATGGTTAGGGTAAAGGTTTGGGTTAGGATTAGAGTTAGGTTTAGGGTAAGGATAAGGGTTAGGGTTAGGGTTAGGGTTAGGTTTAGTGTTGGGGTTAAGGTTAGGGTTAGTGTAAGGGTTAGGTTTAGAATTAGGGTATGGGTAAGGGTTAGGTTAAGGGTTAGGTTTAGGGTAAAGGTAAGGTTTAGGGTTAGGGTTAGGGTTACGGTTAGGGTAAGGGTAAGGGTTAGGGTTAGGGTTAGGTTTAGGGTTAGGTTTAGGTTTAGGGTAAGGGTAATGGTAAGGGTTAGGGTTAGGGTTAAGGTTGATGTTAGGGTTAGTGTTAGAGTAAGGATTAGGGTATGGTTTAGGGTTAGGGTTAGAGTTAGAGTTAGGGTTAGGTTAGGGTTAGGGTAAGCGTAAGGGTTACGGTTAGGGTTTGGGTTAGGTTAAGGGTTAAGTTTACGGTTTGGGTTAGTGTTAGGGTTAGGGTTAGGGTTAGGGTTAGGATAAGGGTTAGTGTTAGGGTTAGGTTAATGGTAAGTGTTAGGTTATGGTTAGTGTTAGGGTTAGGTAAGGTTTAGGGTTAGGGTTAGGGTTAGGTTTAAGGTTGTGTTTAAGGTTAGGGTTAGGGTTAGGGTAAGTGTAAGGGTTAGGGTTAGGGTTAGGGTTAGGGAAAGGGTATGTGTTAGGGTTAGGGTTAGGGTTAGGGTTAGCGTAAGGGTAAGGGTAAGGGTTATGGTTTGGGTTATGGTTAAGGTTAGGTTTAGGGTAAGGTTAAGGTTTAGGGTTAGCGTTAGGGTTAGGGTTAGGGTTAGGCTAAGGGTAAGGGTTAGGATTAGGGTTAGGGTTAGCATTAGGGTTAGGTTTAGGGATAGTGTAAGTGTAAGGGTTAGGGGTAGGATTAGGGTTAGGGTTAGGGTAAGTGTTATGGTTATGGTTATGGTTAGGGTTAGGGTTGGAATTAGGGTAAGGTAAGTGATAGGGTTAGGGTTAGGGTTAGGATAAGGGTAAGGGTTAGGGTTAGGGTAGGGTTAGGGGTTAGGGTTAGTGTTAGGGTTAGGCTTAGGGTTAGGTTTAGGGTTGGGGTTAAGGTTAGGGTTAGGGTTAGTGTAAGGGTAATGATTAGGGTAAGGGTTAGGGTTAGGGTTAGGGTTAGGGTAAGGGTAAGAGTTAGGGTTAGGGTTAGGTGTTATGGTTAGCGTTAGGGTTTAGGGTTAGGGTTAGGGTTACTGTTAGGGTTAGGTTAAGGGTTAGGTTAAGGGTTAGGGTTAGGGTTAGGGGTTAGGGTTAGGGGTTAGGGTTAGGGTTAGGAGTTAGGGTTAGGTTAAGGGTTAGGGTTAGGGTTAGGGTTAGGGTTAGGATAAGGGTTAGGGTTAGGATTAGGGTTAGTGTAAGGGCAAGGGTTATGGTTAGGGTTAGGGTTAGTGTAAGGGTAAGGGTTAAGGTTAGGTTTTGGGTTAGTGTTAGGTTTAGGTTTAGGGTAATGGAAAGTTTTAGAGTTAGGGTTAGGTTTAGGGTAAGGATTAGGGTTAGGGTTAGCATTAGGGTAAGTGTTAGGGTTAGGGTTAGGTTAGGGTTAGAGTTAGAGTAAGTGTTAGGGTTAGGGTTAGGTTTAGTGTTGGGGTTAAGGTTAGGGTTAGAGTAAGGGTTAGGGTTAGGGTTCGAGTTAGGTTTAAGTTTACGGTTAGGGTTAGGGTTAGGGTAAGGGTAAGTGTTAGGGTTAGGGTTAGAATTAGGGTTAGGGGTTAGGTTTAGGGTTAATGTTAGGGTTAGGGTAAGTGTTAAGGTTACGGTTAGGGTTAGAGTAACGGTAAGTGTTAGGTTTAGGGTTAGGGTTAGGGTTAGGGTAAGTGTTATGGTAAGTGTTAGCGTTAGGGTTAGGTTTAGGGTTAGGATTAGGATTAGGGTTAGGTTTAGGGTTAGGGTAAGGGTAAGGGTTAGGGTTAGGGTTAGGTTTAGGGTTAGGGTTATGGTTATGGTTATGGTTGGGGTTAGGTTTAGTTTTGGATTTACGGTAAGGTAAGTGTTAGGGTTAGGGTTAGGGTTAGGATAAGGGTAAGGGTTAGGGTTAGGGTAGGGTTAGGGGTTAGGGTTAGTGTTAGGGTTAGGGTTAGGGTTAGATTTAGGGTTGGGGTTAAGGTTAGGGTTAGGGTTAGATTAAGGGTAAGGATTAGGGTAAGGGTTAGAGTTTGGGTTAGGGATAGGGTAAGGGTAAGAGTTAGGGTTTGGGTTAGGGTTAGGAGTTATGGTTAGCGTTAGGGGTTAGGGTTAGGGTTAGTGTTACTGTTAGGGTTATGGTAAGGGTTAGGTTAAGGGTTAGGGTTATGGTTAGTGTTAGGGGTTAGGGTTAGGGGTTAGGGTTAGGGTTAGGGTTAGTGTTAGGGTTAGGTTAAGGGTTAGGGTTAGGGTTAGTGTTAGGATAAGGATTAGGGTTAGGGTTAGGGTTAGGGTTAGGGTTATTTTTAGGGTTAGGGTTAGGGTAAGGGTAAGGGTTAGGTTTAGGATTAGGTTTAGGTTTAAGTTTGAGGTTAGGGTTAGGGTTAGGGTTAGTGTAAGGGTTAGGTTTAGGGTTAGGTTTAGGTTTAGGGTAAGTGTAAGGGTTAGGGTTATTGTTAGTGTAAGGGTTATGGTTAGGATTAGCGTTAGGGTAGGGGTTAGGGAAAGGGTAAGTGTTAGTGTTAGGGTTAGGATAAGGGTAAGCGTTAGTGTTAGGGTTAGGCTTAGCGGTTAGGTTTAGGGTTAGGGTTAGGTTTAAGTTTAGCGGTTAGATTAGGGTTAGGGTTACGGTAGGGTTGGATTTACGTAAGGGTTAGGGTTAGGTTTACGGTAAGGGTAAGGTTTAGGGTTATTGTTAGGGTTAGTGTTAAGGGTAGGTGTAGGTAAGTGTAAGAGTTAAGGTTAGGGTTATGTTTAGGGTTAGGGTAAGGGTAAGGGTTAGGGTTAGGGTTAGGGTAAGGATCAGGGTTAGGGTTAGGGTAAGGGTAAGGTTTAGGGTTAGGGTTAGGGTTACGGTTCGGGTAAGGGTAAGGGTTAGGGTTAGGTTTAGGTTTAGGGTAAGGGTAAGGGTTAGGGTTATGGTTAGGGTTAGGGTAAGGGTTAGGGTTAGCGTTAGGGTAGGGGTTAGGGAAAGGGTAAGTGTTAGGGATAGGGTTAGGGTTAGGATATGGGTAAGGGTTAGTGTTAGGGTTAGGCTTAGCGGTTAGGGTTAGGGTTAGGGTTAGGGTTAGGGGTTAGGGTTAGGGTAGGGTTAGGTTTAGGTAAAGGTTAGGGTTAGGTTTAGGGTAAGGGTAAGGTTTAGAATTATTGTTAGGGTTATGGTTAAGGTTAGGGTTAGGGTAATGGTAAGGGTTAGGGTTAGGTTTAGGTTTAGGGTTAGGGTAAGGGTAAGGTTTAGGGTTAGTGTTAGGGTTAGGGTTAGGGAAAGGATTAGGGTTAGGGTTAGGGTTAGGGTTGGGGTTAGGGTAAGGGTAGGGTGTTAGGGTTAGGGTTAGGGTTAGGATAAGGGTAAGGGTTAGGGTTAGGGTTAGGGTTAGGGTTAGGGGTTAGGTTTAGCGTTAGGGTTAGGTTAGGGTTAGGGGTTAGGGTTAGGGTTAGGATTAAGGGTAGGGTTAGGGGAGGGGTAGGGTTAGGGTTAGCGTTAGGGTAAGGGTAAGGGTTAGGGTTAGCATTAGTGTTAGGGTTAGGTTTAGGGGTTAGGTTTAGGGTTAGTGTTAGGGTTAGCGTTAGGGTTAGGGTAAGAGTAAGTTTTAGGGTTAGGGTTAGGGTTATTTTTAGGGTTAGGGTTAGGGTAAGGTAAGGGTTAGGGTTAGGTTTAGATTTAGGTTTCAGGTTGAGGTTAGGGTTAGGGTTAGGGTAATGGTAAGTGTTAGGGTTAGGGTTAGGGTTAGGGTAAGGTTTAGGGTTAGGGTTAGGGTTAGGTCTACGTTTGGGTTTAAGGTTAGGGTTAGGGTTACGGTGAGTGTAAGTGTTAGGGTTAGGGTTAGAGTTAGGGTAAGTGTTAGGGTTAGGGTTAGGGTTAGAGTAAGGGTTATGGTTAGGGTTAGGTTTAGTGTTGGGGTTAAGTTTAGCGTTAGAGTAAAGGTTACGGTTATGGTTATGGTTAGGTTTAGGGTTAGGATTAGGGTTACGGTTCGGGTTAGGGTTATGGTTAGGGTAAGGGTATGTGTTAGTGTTAGGGTTAGGGTTAGCGTTAGGGTAAGGGTAAGTGTTAGGGTTAGGGTTAGGGTTAAGGTTAGGTTTAGGGAAAGGGTAAGGTTTAGGGTTAGGGTTAGGTTTAGGATTGGGGTTAAGGTTAGGGTTAGGTTTAGAATAAGGTTAAGGATTAGGGTTAGGGTAAATGTTAGGGTTAGGGTTAGGTTTTGGGTTAGGGTAAGGGTAAGTGTTAGGGTTAGGGTTAGGGTTAGGATAATGTAAGGTTAGGGTTAGGGTAGGGTTAGGGTTTAGGATTAGTGTTGGTGTTAGGGTTAGGATTAGGGTTACGGTTAGGGTTAGTGTAAGGGTTAGGTTAAGGGTTAGGGTTAGGGGTTAGGGTTAGGGGATAGGGTTAGGTTTAGGTTTAGGGTAAGGGCAAGAGTTATATTTAGGGTTAGGGTTAGGGTTAGGCTAAGGGTAAGGGTTAGGGATAGGGTTAGGTTTAGGTTTAGGGTAAGGGTTAGGGTTAGGGTTAGGGTTAGCGTAAGGGTTAGGTTTAGGGTTAGCGTCAGGATAGGGGTTAGGGAAAGGGTAAGTGTTAGGGATAGCGTTAGGGTTAGGATATGGGTAAGGGTTAGTGTTAGGGTTAGGCTTAGCGGTTAGGGTTAGTGTTAGGGTTAGGGGTCAGGGTTAGAGTTAGGGTAGGGTTATGTTTAGGTAAGGGTTAGGGTTAGGTTTAGGGTAAGGGTAAGGGTAAGGTTTAGAGTTATTGTTAGGGTTATGGTTAAGGTTAGGGTTAGTGTAAGGGTTAGGGTTAGGGTTAGGTTTAGGGTTAGGGTAAGGATTAGGGTTAGGATTAGTGTTGGGGTTAGGGTAAGGATAAGTGTTAAGGTTAGGGTTAGGGTTAGGATAAGGGTAAGGGTTAGGGTTAGGGTTAGGGTTAGGGATTAGGGTTAGCGTTAGGGTTAGGTTAGGGTTAGGGGTTAGGGTTAGGGTTACGGTTAAGGTTAGGGGAAGGGTTAGGGTTAGCGTTAGGGTAAGGGTTAGGGTTACCATTAGTGTTAGGGTTAGGTTTATTGGTTAGGGTTAGGGTTAGGGTTAGGGTTAGGTTTAGGGCTAGGGTTAGTGTAAGAATAAGGGTTAGGGTTAGGGTTAGGGTTATTTTTAGGGTTAGGTTTAGGGTAAGGGTAAGGGTTAGGGTTAGGGTTAGGTTTAGTTTTAGGTTTCAGGTTGAGGTTAGGGTTACGGTTAGGGTTAGGGTAAGGGTTAGGGTTAGTGTTAGGGTAATGGTTAGGGTTAGGGTTAGGGTTTGGTTTAGGTTTAGGGTTAGGGTAATGGTAAGTGTTAGCGTTAGGGTTAGGGTTAGCGTTAGGGTTAGGGTTAGGGTTAGGGTTAGGTTTAAGTTTGGGGTTAAGGTTAGGGTTAGGGTTACGGTAAGTGTAAGGGTTAGGGTTAGGGTTAGAGTTAGGGTAAGTGTTAGGGTTAGGGTTGGGGTTAGTGTTAGGGTTAGGGTTAGGGTTAGGGTTAGGGTTAGGGTAAGGGTAAGTGTTAGGGTTAGCGTTAGGGTTAGGATAAGGGTAAGGGTTAGGGTTAGGGTAGGGTTGGGGGTTAGGGTTAGTGTTAGAGTTAGGGTTGGGTTAGGTTAGGGGTTTGGTTTAAGTTTATGGTTAGGGTTAGGGTAAGGGTAAGGATTAGGGTTAGGGTTAGGGTTTGGGTTAGGTTTAGGGTAAGGGTAAGGTTTAGGGTTAGGGTTAGGGTTACGGCTTATGGTTAGGGTAGGGTTTAGGGTTAGGGTTATGGTTAGGGTTAGGATTAGGATTAGGTTAAATGTAAGGGTTAGGTTTAGGGTTAGGGTTAGGTTTAGGGTTAGGGTTAGGGAAAGGATAAGGGTTAGGGTAAAGTTTAGGTTTAGGGTTAGGATTAGGGTTAAGGTTAGGGTTAGGGTTAGGGTAAGGGTAAGGGTTAGGGTTAGGGTTAGGTTTAGGGTTAGGGTTAGGTTTAGGTTTAGGGTAAGGGTAAGGGTTAGGTTTAGGGTTAGGGTTAGGTTTATGGTTAGGGTTAGGGTAATGATAAGGGTAAGGGTTAGGGTTAGGGTTAGGGTAAGGGTTAGTGTTAGGGTTAGGGTTAGAGTTAGGTTTAGGGTTAGGGTTAGGGTAAGGGTAAGTGTTAGGGTTAGGGTTAGGGATAGGTTTAGTGTTGGGGTTAATGTTAGGGTTAGGTAAAGGTATATGTTAGGTTAGGGTTAGGGTTAAGGCTACGGTTAGGGTTAGGTTTGGGCTTAGGGTTAGGGTAAGGGTAAAGTATAGGTTTAGGGATAGGGTTAGTGTTATGCTTATGTTTAGGGTTAGGGTTAGGGTAAGGGTAAGGGTAAGGGTTAGGGTTAGGGTTAGGGTTAGGTTTAAGTTTAGGGTTAAGTTTATTGTAAGGGTAAGAGTTAGGTTAGGGTTATGTTTAGGGTTAGGGTTAGGGTAAGGGTAAGGGTTAGTGTTAGATTTATGGTTAGGTTTAGGGTTAGGGTTGGGGTTAGGCTAAAGGTAAGGTTTAGGGTTAAGGTCAGGGTTAGGGTTAAGTTTAGGATTAGGGTAGGGTTAGGGTAAGGGTTAGGTTTAGGGTTAGGGTTAGGGTTAGGGTTAGGGTAAGGGTAAGGGTTAGCATTAGATTTAGGGGTAGGGTTAGGGTAAGGGTAAGTTTTAGGGTTAGTGTTACGGTTAGAGTAAGTTTTAGGGTTAGGGTTAGGGTTAGAGTTAATGTTATTGTTAGGTTAAGTGTAAGGGTTAGGGCTAGGGTTAGGGTTAGAGTATGGGTTAGGGTTAGGGGTTAGGTTTAGGGTTAGGGTAAGGTTTAGGGTTAGTGTTAGGGTTAGGTTTAGGTCAAGGGTTAGGTTTAGGTTTAGGGTTAGGGTAAGGGTTATTGTTAGGGTTAGTGTTAGGGTTAGGGTAAAGGTTATGGTTAGGGTTAGGGTTAGGTTTCGGGTTGGGGTTAAGGTTAGGGTTAGGGTTAGGGTTAGGGTAAGGGTAAGGGTAAAGTTTAGGGTTAGGTTTAAGGTTAGGGTTTACGGTTAGATTTAGGTTTATGGTTAGGTTTAGGGTAAGGTAAGGGATAGGGTTATGGATAGGGTTAGGGTTAGGGTTAGGTTCAGGGTTAGGCTTAGGGTAAGGGTAAGGGCTAGAGTAAGGGTAAGAGTTAGGGATAGGTTTAGGTTTCGTGTTAGTGTAAGGGTAAGAGTTAGGTTTAAGGTTAGGGTTAGGTTTAGGGTTAGAGTTAAGGTTAGGGTTAGGGAAAGGATAAGGGTTAGGGTTAAGGTTAGGTTTAGGGTTATGGTTAGGGTTAAGGTTAGGGTTAGGATTAGGTTAAGGGTAAGGGTTAGGTTTAGGGTGAGGGTAGGATTAGGGTAAGGGTTATGGTTAGGGTTAGGGTTAGGGTTAGTGTTAGGGTTAGGGTAAGGGTAAGGGTTAGGGTTAGAGTTAAATTTAGGGTTAGGTTAAGGGTAAGGGTTAGAGTTAGGGTTAGGGTTAGTTTTCGGTAAGGGTTAGGGTTAGGGGTTAGGTTTAAGGTTAGGGTTTGGGTAAGGGTTAGGTTTAGGGGTTAGTTTTAAGGGTAGGGTAAGGCTTAGGGTTAGTGTTAGGGTTAGAGTTAGGGTAAGGGTTAGGGTTAGGGTAAGGGTTATGGTTATGCTTAGGGTTAGGGTTAGGCTAAGGGTAAGTGTTAGTGTTAGGGATAGGGTTAGGGTAAGAGTTAGGGTTAGGGTTAAGGTTAGGTTTAGGGTTGGGGTTAAGGTTAGGGTTAGGGTTAGTGTAAGAGTAACGGTTAGGGTTAGGGTTAGGATTAGGTTTAGGGTTAGGGTAAGGGTAAGGGTTTGGGTTAGGTTTAGGGTTAGGGGTTACGGTTAGAGTTAGGTTTAGGGTTAGGGTTAGAGTAAGGGTAAGGTGTAGGGTTAGGTATAGGTTTAGGGTTAGGTTTATGTTTAGGGTTAGGGTAAGGCTTAGGTTTTCGTTAGGGTTAGGGTTAAGGTTAGGTTTAGGGTTAGGGTAAGGGTAAGGGTTAGGTTAGGGTTAGGGTTAGGATAAGGGTTAGGGTTAGAGTTATGTTTAGGGTTATGGTTAGGGTTAGGGTAAGGGTTAGGGTTAGGTTTAGGGTTAGGTTCAGGGTTAGGGTTAGGTTTAGGGTTAGGGTAAGAGTAAGGGTTAGGAATAAGGTTACGGTTAGGGTTAGGGTTAGGGTTAGGGTTAGGGTAAGGGGAAGGGTTAGTGTTAGTTTTAGGGTTACGGTTAGCGTAAGGGTAAGGCATAGGTTTAGAGTTATGGTTAGGTTTAGGTTTTGGGTTAGGTTTAGGGTTAGGGAAAGGATAAGGGTTAGGGTTAAGGTTAGTTTTAGGGTTAGGGTTAGGGTAAGGATTAGGGTTAAGGTTAGGCTTAGGGTTAGGGTTAGGTTTAGGGTAAGGGTAAGGGCTAGGATTAGGTGTAGGGTTAGGGTTAGGTTAAGGGTAAGGGTTAGGTTTAGGGTTAGGGTTAGGGAAAGGATAAGGGTTAGGGTTAAGGTTAGGTTTAGGGTTAAGATTAAGGTTAAGGTTAGGGTTAGGGTTAGGGTAACGGTAAGGTTTAGAGTTAGGGTTAGGGTAAGGGTAAGATTTAGGGTTAGGGTAACGGTAAGGTTTAGAGTTAGGGTTAGGGTAAGGGTAAGATTTAGGGTTATGGTTAGGGTTAGGTTTAGGGTTAGGATTAGGTTTAGGGTTAGGGTAAGGGCAACGGTTAGGGTAAGGTTTAGTGTTGGGGTTTAGGTTATGGTTAGGGTAAGGGTTAGGTTAGGGTTAGGGTTAGGGTAAGGGTTAGGGTTAGAGTTAGGTTTAGGGTGAGGGTTAGGGTTAGGGTAAGGGTTAGAGTTAGGTTTAGGGTTAGGTTCAGTGTTAGGGTTAGGTTTAGGGTTAGGGTAAGAGTAAGGGTTAGGGATAAGGTTAGGGTTAGGGTTAGTGTTAGGTTTAGCATTAGGGTAATGGTAAGGGTTAGGGTAAGGGTTAGCGTTAACGTAAGGGTAATGGTTAGGGATAGGGTCAGGTTTAGGGTAAGGGTTAGGGTTAGGGTTAGGGTAAGGGAAAGGTTTAGGGTTAGGGTTAGGGTTAGGGTTAGGGTAAGGGTAAGGGTTAGTGTAGGGTTAGGTTTAGGGTTAGGTTTAGGTTTATAGTAAGGGTAAAGTTTAGGGTTAGCGATAGGGTTACGGTAAGGGTTAGGGTTATATTTAAGGTTAGGGTTGGGTTTAGGGTTAGGATAAGTGTAAGGATTAGGGCAGGATTAGGGTTAGGGCTTAGGGTTAGGGTTAGGGTTAGGGGTTAGGATTAGGGTTAGTGTTAGGTAACGGTTAGCGTTAGGGGTTGGGGTTAGTGTTAGGGTTAGGTTAAGAATTAGAGTTAGGGTTAGGATAAGGGTTAGGGTTAGGTTTAGTGTTAGGGTACAGGTTAGGTTTAGGGTTATGGTTAGGTTTAGGGTTAGGGTTAGGGAACGGATAAGGGTTAGGGTTAAGTTTAGGTTTAGGGTTAGGGATAGGGTTACGGTGATTGTTAGGGTTGGGTAAGGGTAAGGGTTAGGGTTAGGTTTAGGGTTAGGGTTAGGGTAAGGTTTAGCGTTAGAGTTAGGGTTAGGGTTAGGTTTAGGGTTAGGGTTAGGGTTAGTGTAAGGGTAAGGGTTAGAGTTAGGTTTAGGGTTAGGTTAAGGGTTAGGGTTAAGGTTAGGGTTAGGGTTAGGTTTAGGGTTAGGGTTAGGGTTAGTGTAAGGGTAAGCGTTAGAGTTAGGATTAGGTTTAGGGTTCGGGTAAGGGGTAGGTTTAGGGTTAGGTTTAGGGTTAGGGTAAGGGTTAGGGTTAATGTTAGGGTAAGGTTAAGGGTTAGTGTAAGTGTATTTGTTAGGGTATGTGTTAGGGATAGGGTTAGGGTTAGCGTTAGGGTAAGGGTAAGGGTAGTTTTAGGGTTAGGGTTAGGGTTAAGGTAAGGGTTAGGGTTAGGGTTAGGTTTAGGGTTAGATTTAGGGTACGGGTTAGGGTTAGTTTCAGAGTAAGGGTAAGGTTTATGGTTAGGGTTAGGTTAATGTTAGGGTAAGGGTTCTGATTATGGTTAGGGTTAGGTGTAGGGTTAGTGAAAGGGCAAGGCTTACGGTTAGGGTTAGGGTTAGGGTAGGGGTTAGGGTAAGGGTAATTTTTAGGGTTAAGTTTTGGGTTAGGATAAGGGTAAGGGTTAGGTTTAGGGTTAGGGTTAGGGATTAGGGTTAAGGTTAGGGTTAGGTTTAGGGTAAGGGTTAGGGTTAGGGGTTAGAGTTAGTGTTATGTTTAGGTTAAGGTTAGGGTTAGGGTTAGGGTTAGGATAAGGTTTAGCGTTAGGGTTAGGATTAGGGTTATTGTTAGGTTTAGGGTTAGGGTAAGTGGTAGGGTTAGGATTAGCGTTAGAGTTAGGATTAGGGTAAGGTTTAGTGTTAGGGTTAGGGTTAGGGTTAGGGTAAGTGTTAGGGTTAGGTTTAGGGTTAGGGTTTGGTTAGGGTAAGGTTTAGGGTTAAGGTGATTGTTAGGGTTGGGTAAGGGTAAGGGTTCGGGTTAGGATTAGGGTTAGGTTTAGGGTAAGGGTAAGGGTTAAGGTTAGGATTAGGGTTAGGTTTAGGGTTAGGGTTAGGGTTAGGGTAAGGGTAAGAATTAGAGTTAGGATTAGGGTTAGGGTGAGTGTAAGGTTTAGGGTTAGGTTTAGGGTTAGTAGTAGGGTAAGGGTTAGGGTTAGGGTAAGGTTACGGGTTAGGGTTAAGGTTAGGTTTAGGGGAAGGGTAAGGGTTAGGGTTAGGGTTAGTTTAGGGTTAGGGTAAGGTTTAGGCGTTAGGGTTAGGGTTAGGGTAAGGGTAAGGTTTAGGGTTACTGTTAGTTTTAGGGTAAGGGTTAGTGTTAGGGTTAGGGTTAGGTTAAGGGTTAGTTTTAGGGTTAGGGTTAGGATTATGGTAAGGGTAAGGGTTAGGGTTAGGATCAGGGTTAGGGTTAAGGTAAGGGTTAGGGATAGGGTGAGGGTTAGGGTTAGGTTTAGTGTTAGGGTTAGGGTAAGGGTAAGTGTTAGGATTAGGGTTAGGTTTAGGTTTAGGGTTACGGTTAGGGTTAGGGTTTGGAGTAGTGTAAGGGTATTTGTTAGGGTATGGGTTAGGGTTAGGGTTAGGGTTAGCGTTAGGGTAAGGCTGAGGGTAAGGTTTAGCGTTAGAGTTAGGGTTGGGGCAAGGGTAATTGTTACGGTTAGGTTTAGGGTTATATTTAGTGTAAGGGTTAGGTTTAGGTTTTGAGTAAGCGTTAGGTTAAGTGTTAGGGTTAGGGTTAGGGTTAGGGTAATGGTAAGGGTTAGGGTTAGGGTTAGGTTTAGGGTTAGGATTAGGTTTAGGGTTAGGGTAAGGGTCAGGGTTAGGGTTAGGGTTAGTTTAAGGGTTAGAGTTAGGGGTAGGTTTAGGGTAGCGTTTAGGTTAAGGGTAAGTGTTAGGGTTAGGGTTATGGTTAGGATAAGGGTAAGGGTAATTGTTAGGTTTAGAGTTAGGGTTAGGGATTAGGGTTCGGGTTAGGGTTAGGAGTTAGTGTTAGTTTTAGGGTTAGGTTTACGGTAAGGGTTAGGTTTAGGGGTTAGAGTTAGTATTAGGGTTAGGTTAAGGGTTAGGTTTAGGGTTAGGTTTAGGGTTAGAATAAGGGTTAGCGTTAGGGTTAGGGTTAGGGTGAGGGTAAGGGTTAGGGTTAGCTTTAGGGTTAGGGTTAGAGTTAGGTTAAGTTTTAGGGTTAGCATTAGGGTTAGGTTTAGGGTAAGGGTTATGGTTATGTTTAGGGTTAGTGTTAGCGTTAGGGTAAGGGTAAGTGTTAGTGTTAGGGTTAGGATTAGGTTTAGGATAAGGGTTAGGGTCACGTTTAAGGTTAGGGTTATGGTAAGGGTAAGGGTTAGGTTTAGGGTTAGGGTTAGGTTTAGGGTTAGGGTTAGGGTTAGGGTTACGGAAGGTAAGGGTTAGGGTTAAGGTTAGGTTTACAGTTAGGGTTCGGGTTAAGGTTAGGGTTAGGGTTAGGGTAAGGGTAAGGGTTAGGGTTAAGGTTAGGGTTAGGTTTAGGTTTAGAGTTAGGGTTAGGGTTAGGGTAAGGGTAAGGTTTAGGGTTAAGTTTAGGGTTAGGGTTAGGTTTAGTGTTAGAGTTAGGGTTAGGGTTAGGGTTAGGTTAAGGGTAAGGGATATGGTTAGGGTTAGGGTTCGGGTAAGGGTTAGGGTTAGGGTTAGGGTAAGGTTTAGTGTTAGGGTTAAGGTTAGGTTAGGGTAAGGGTAAGGTTTAGGATTAAGGTTAGGGTTAGGGTTAGGTTTAGTGTTAGGGTAAGTGTAAGGGTAAGGGTTAGAGTTAGGTTAAGGTAAGGGTAAGGGTTAGGGTTAGGGTTAGGTTTAGTTTTAGGGTAAGGGTTAGGGTTAGGTTTAGGTTAAGGGTAACGGTAACGATTAGGGTTATGGTTTGGGTTAGGGTAAGGATAAGGATTAGGGTTAGGGTTAGGTTTATGGTTAGTTTTATGGTTAGGGTAGGGGTAAGGTTTAGGATTAGGGTTAGGGAAAGTGTGAGGGTTAGATTTAGTGTTAGGGTTAGGGTTAGAGTAAGGGTTAGGGTTAGGGTTAGTTTTTGGGGTAAGTTTAGGGTTAGGGTTCGTGTATGGGTAAGGATTAGCTTAGGGTTAGGGTTAGGGTTAGGGTAAGGGTTAGGGTTAGGGTTAGGGTTAGGTTTAGGGTTAGGATTAGGATTAGGGTTAGGGTAAGGGTAAGAGTTAGGGTTAAGCTTAGCGTTAGAGTCAAGGTTAGGGTTAGGGTAAGAGTAACGGTTAGGATTAGGCTTAGGGTTAGGGTTAGGTTAAGTATAAGGGATAGGTTTAGGGGTAGCGTTAGGTTTAGGGTTAGGGTTAGGGTTAGGGAATAGGGAAAGATAAGGGTTAGGGTTAGGTTTAGGGTTAGGGTTAGGGTTAAGTTTAGGGTTAGGGTTAGGGTAAGGGAAAGGGTTAGGGTTAGGTTTAGGGTTATTCTTAAGGTAAGGGTAAGGGTTAGGTTTAGGTTTAGGTTTAGGTTTTGGGTTAAGTTAGGGTAAGGATAAGTTTTAGGGTTAAGGTTAGGGTTAGGGTTAGGTTTAGGGTTAGGGTAGGGTTAGAGTAAGGGTAAGTGTAAGGGTAAGGGTTAGGATTAGGGTTACGGTTAGGGTAAGGGTTAGGTTTAGGGTTAGGGTTAGGGTTAGGGTTAGGGTTTGGTAAGGGTAAGGGTTAGATTTAGAGTTAGGGGTAGGGTTAGGGTAAGGGTTAGGGTTAGGGTTAGAGTTAAAATTAGGGTTAGGTTAAGGGTAAGTGTTAGGGTTAGGGTTAGGGTTCGGGTAAGGGTTAGGGTTAGGGGTTAGGTTTAAAGTTAGGGTAAGGGTTAGGGTTAGTGTTAGGGTTAGGGTTAGGGTAAGGGATAGGGTTAGGGTAAGGGTTATGTTTATGGTTAGGGTTATGGTTAGGGTTATCGTAAGGGTAAATGTTAGCGTTAGTGTTAGGGTTAGGGTTAGGGTAAGGGTTAGGGTTAGGGTTAGGGTTTGGTTTAGGGTTGGGGTTAAGGATAGGTTAAGGGTTAGGGTAAGGGTAAGGATTAGGGTTAGGGTCAGGGTTAGGTTTAGGGTTAGGGTAAGGGTAAGGGATAGGTTTTGGTTTAGGATTAGACGTTACGGTTAGAGTTAGGTTTAGGATTAGGGTTAGAGTAAGGGTAAGCGGTAGGGTTAGGTATAGGGTTAGGGTTAGGGTTAGGTTTATGGTATGGATTAGGGTTAGGGTTAGGGTTAGGGTTATATTTAAGGATAGGGTTAGAGTAAGGGTAAGGGTTAGGTTAGGGTTAGGGTTAGGGTTAGGGTAAGGGTTAGGGTTAGGGTTAGGGTTAGTTAAGGGTTAGTGTTAGGGTTAGGGTTAGGGTAATGGTAAGGCTTAGGTTTAGGGTTAGGGTTAGGTTTGGGGTTAGGGTTAGGGTTAGGGTTAGGGAAAGGATAAGTGTTAGGGTTAAGGTTAGGTTTAGGGTTAGGGTTAGGGTTAAGGTTATGGTTAGAGTTAGGGTAAGAGTAAGGGTTAGGGTTGGGTTTAGGGTTAGCGTTAGGGTTAGGGTAAGGGTAAGGGTTAGGGTTATGGTTATGGTTAGGGTTAGGTTTAGGGTTAGGTCAGGGTTATGATTTGTGTAAGGGTAAGTGTTAGGGTTAAGTTTAGGGTTAGGGTTTGGTTTAGGGTTAGGGTTAGGGTTAGGTTTAGGTTTAGGTGATTTTTAGTTTTGGGTAAGGGTAAGGGTTAGGGTCAGGATTAGGGTTAGGTTTAGGGTAAGGTTACGGGTTAGGGTTAAGGTTAGGAGTAGGGTAAGGGTTAGGGTTAGGGTTAGGGTTAGGTTTAGGTTTAGGGTAAGGGTTAGGGGTTAGGGTTAGGGTTAGGGTAAGGTTTACAGTTACTGTTAGGGTTATGATTAGTGTAAGGGTTAGGTTTATGGTTAGGGTTAAGTTAAGGCAAAGTGTTAGGGTTAGGGTTAGGGATATTGTAAGTGTAAGGGTTAGGGTTAAGGTTTTGGTTAGGGTTAGTTTTAGGGTTAGGGTTAGGATTATGGTAAGGGTAAGGGTTAGGGTTAGGATTGGTGTTAGGGTTAGGTTTACGGTTAGGGTTCGGGTAAGGGTTAGGTTTAGGCTTAGGGTTAGTTTTAGGTTTACGGTTAGGGTTAGGGTTAGGATTAGTATAAGGGTAAGGTTTAGGGTTAAGGTTAGGGTTATGGTTAGGGTTAGCATTAGGGTAAGGCTTAGGGTAAGGTTTAGGGTTAGAGTTAGGTTTAAGGTAAGTGTAAGGGTTAGGGTTAGGGTTAGGATTAGGTTTAGGGTAAGGGTTAGGTTTAGGTTTAGGGTAAGGGTAAGTGTAAGATTTAGGGTTATGGTTAAGGTTAGGGTAAGGATAAGGGTTAGGGTTAGGGTTAGCTTTAGTGTTAGGTTTAGGGTTAGGATTAGGGTAAGGGTAAGGGTTAGGGTTAGAGTTAGGGTAAGGGTTAGTGTTAGTGTTATGGTTAGGGTAAGGGTTAGGGTTAGGGTTAGGGTTTGGTTTAGGGTAGGGGTTAAGGTTATGTTAAGGGTTAGGGTAAGGGTAAGGGTTAGGGTTAGGGTTAGGGTTAGGTTTAGGGTTAGGGTAAGGGTAAGGGATAGGTTTTGGATTAGGATTAGGGGTTACGGTTAGAGTTAGGTTTAGGATTAGGGTTAGAGTAAGTGTAAGCGGTAGGGTTAGGTATTGGGTTAGGGTTAGGGTTAGGTTTATGGTAAGGATTAGGGTTAGGGTTAGGGTTAGGGTTATGTTTAAGGATAGGGTTACAGTAAGGGTAAGGGTTAGGTTAGGGTTAGGGTTAGGGTTAGGGTAAGGGTTAGGGTTAGGGTTAGGGTTAGTTAAGGGTTAGGGTTAGAGTTAGGGTAATGGTAAGGCTTAGGTTTAGGGTTAGGGTTAGGTTTGTGGTTAGGGTTAGTGTTAGGGTTAGGGAAAAGATAAGTGTTAGGGTTAAGGTTAGGTTTTGGGTTAGGGTTAGGGTTAAGTTTAGGGTTAGAGTTAGGGTAAGAGTAAGGGTTAGGGATGGGTTTAGGGTTAGCTTTAGGGTTAGGGTAAAGGTAAGGGTTAGGGTTAGGGTTATGGTTAGGGTTAGGTTTAGGGTTAGGGTTAGTGTTAGGGTTAGTGTAAGGGTAAGTGTTAGGGTTAAGTTTAGGGTTAGGGTTAGGTTTAGGGTTAGGGTTAGGGTTAGGGTTAGGTTTAGGGTTAGGGTTAGGTTAGGGTTAGGGTAAGGGTTTTGGTTAGGGTTACGGTTAGGGTTAGGTGTATGGTTAGGGTAAGGGTAAGGTTTACGGTTAGGGTTAGGGTTAGGGTAGGAGTTAGGGTAAGGTTAAGTGTTAGGGTTAAGGTTAGGGTTAGGATAAGGGTAAGGGTTAGGTTTAGGGTTAGGGTTAGGGATTAGGTTTAGGGTTAGGGTTAGGGTTAGGTTTAGGGTTAGGGTAAGGTTACGGGTTAGGGTTAAGGTTAGGATTAAGGTAAGGGTAAGGGTTAGGGTTAGGGGTTAGAGTTAGTGTTAGGTTTAGGTTAAGGGTTAGGGTTAGGGTTAGGGTTAGGATAAGGTTTAGCGTTAGGGTTAGGATTAGGGTTAGGGTTAGGTTTAGGGTTAGGTTAAGTGGTAGGGTTAGTATTAGGGTTAGAGTTAGGATTAGGGTAAGGTTTAGTGTTAGTGTTAGGGTTAGGGTTAGGGTAAGTGTTAGGGTTAGGTTTAGGGTTAGGGTTTGGTTAGGGTAAGGTTTAGGGTTTAGGTGATTTTTAGTGTTGGGTAAGGGTAAGGGTTAGGGTCAGGATTAGGGTTAGGTTTAGGGTAAGGTTACGGGTTAGGGTTAAGGTTAGGAGTAGGGTAAGGGTTATGGTTAGGGTTAGGGTTAGGTTTAGGTTTAGGGTAAGGGTTAGGGGTTAGGGTTAGGGTTAAGGTAAGGTTTACAGTTACTGTTAGGGTTATGATTAGTGTAAGGGTTAGGTTTATGGTTAGGGTTAAGTTAAGGCAAAGTGTTAGGGTTAGGGTTAGGGATATTGTAAGTGTAAGGGTTAGGGTTAAGGTTAGGGTTAGGGTTAGTTTTAGGGTTAGGGTTAGGATTATGGTAAGGGTAAGGGTTAGGGTTAGGATTAGTGTTAGGGTTAGGTTTACGGTTAGGGCTCGGGTAAGGGTTAGGTTTAGGCTTAGGGTTAGTTTTAGGGTTACGGTTAGGGTTAGGGTTAGGATTAGTATAAGGGTAAGGTTTAGGGTTAAGGTTAGGGTTATGGTTAGGGTTAGCAATAGGGTAAGGCTAAGGGTAAGGTTTAGGGTTAGAGTTAGGGTTAAGGTAAGGGTAAGGGTTAGGGTTAGGGTTAGGATTAGGTTTAGGGTAAGGGTTAGGATTAGGTTTAGGGTAAGGGTAAGGGTAAGATTTAGGGTTATGGTTAAGGTTAGGGTAAGGATAAGGGTTAGGGTTAGGGTTAGGTTTAGGGTTAGGTTTAGGGTTAGGATTAGGGTAAGGGTAAGGGTTAGGGTTAGAGTTAGGGTAAGGGTAAGGGTAAGGTTAGGGTTAGGGTTAGGGTAAGAGTTAGGGTTAGGGTTAGGTTTAGGGTTAGGACTAGGGTAGGGATCGGTTAAGGGTAAGGTTTAGGGTTAAGGTTAGGTTTAGGGTTAGAGCAAATGTTAGGATTAGGTTTAGTTTTTGGGGTAAGTATAGGGTTAGGGTTAAGGTATGGGTAAGGATTAGCTTAGGGTAAGGTTTAGGGTTAGGGTTAGGGTTAGGGTTAAGTTTAGGGTTAGGGTTAGGGTAAGGGTAAGGGTTAGGGTTAGGTTTAGGGTTATTCTTAAGGTAAGGGTAAGGGTTAGGGTTAGGGTTAGGTTTAGGGTTAGGTTTAGGTTAGGGTAAGCATAAGTTTTAGTGTTAAGCTTAGGGTTAGGGTTAGGTTTAGGGTTACGGTAGGGTTAGGGTAAGGGTAAGGGTAAGGGTTAGGGTTAGGATTAGGGTTAGGGTTATGGTAAGGGTTAGGTTTAGGGTTAGGGTTAGATTTAGGGTTATGATTTGGTAAAGGTAAGGGTTAGATTTAGAGTTCGGAGTAGGGTTAGGGCAAGGGTTAGGGTTAGGGTTAGGGTTAGAGTTAAAATTAGGGTTACGGGTAGGGTTACAGTTAGGTTTAGGGTAAGGGTTAGGGTTAAGTTTAGGGTTAGGGTTAGGTTTAGGGTTAGGCTTAGGGTTAGGGTAAAGGTAAGGGTTAGAGTTAGGATTAGGGTTAGGGTTAGGGTAAGGTTTAGGGTTAGGGTTAGGGTTAGGGTTAGGGTAAGGTTTAGGGTTAGGTTTAGGGTTACTGTTAGGGTTAGGGTTAGGATTAGTGTAAGGGTATTTGTTAGGGTATTTGTTAGGGGTAGGGTGGGGCTAGCGTTAGGTTAAGGGTAAGGGTAAGGTTTAGGGTTAGGCTTACGGTTAAAGTAAGGGTAAGGGTTAGGGTTAGGTTTAGGTTAGATTTAGGGTAAGGGTTAGAGTTAGGTATAGAGTAAGGGTAAGGTTTAGGGTTAGGGTTAGGTTTATGGTTAGGGTAAGGGAAAGTGTTAGGGTTAGGGTTAGGGTTAGGGTTAGGTTTAGGGAAAGGATAAGGGTTAGGGTTAATGTTCGGTTTAGGGTTAGGGTTAGGGTTAAGGTGATTGTTAGGGTTGGGTAAGGGTAAGGGTTAGGGTTAGGTTTAGGGTTAGTGTTAGGGTAAGGGAAAGGGTTAGGGTTAGAGTTACGGTTAGGTTTAGGGTTAGGGTTAGGGTTAGGTTTAGGGAAAGGATAAGGGTTAGGGTTAATTTTCGGTTTAGGGTTAGGGTTAGGGTTAAGGTGATTGTTAGGGTTGGGTAAGGGTAAGGGTTAGGGTTAGGTTTAGGGTTAGTGTTAGGGTAAGGGAAAGAGTTAGGGTTAGAGTTACGGTTAGGTTTAGTGTTAGGGTTAGGGTTAGGGTAAGGGTAAGGGTTAGAGTTAAGATTAGGGTTAGTGTTAGGGTAAGGGTTAGGGTTAGGGTGAGGGTAAGGGTTATGGTTAATGTTAGGGTAAGGTTAAGGGTTAGGGTTAGGGTTAGGGATAGGGTAAGGGTAATGGTTAGGTTTAGGGTTAGGGTTAGTGTTAGGGTAAGGGTTAGGGGTTACGGTTAGGGTTAGGGCTAGGGTTAGGGTTAAGGTTAAGATTAGGTTTAGGGTTAGGTTTTTGGTTACGGTTAGGGTTAGGGTTAGGATTAGTGTAAGGCTTTTTGTTAGGGTATTCGTTAGGGTTAGGTTTACGGTTAGCGTTAGGGAAAGGGTAAGGGTAAGATTTAGGGTTAGGGTTAGGGTTAACGTAAGGGTAAGGGTTAGGGTTAGGTTTAGGGTTATATTAAGGGTAAGGGTTAGGGTTAGGTTTAGAGTAAGGATAAGGTTTAGGGTTAGGGTTAGGTTTAGGATTAGGGTAAGGTAAGGGTTAGGGTTAGGGTTTAGGTAGGGGTTAGGGTAAGGGTAAGTGTCAATGTTAGGGTTAGGGTTATGATAAGGGTAAGGGTTAGGGTTAGGGTTAGGGTTAGGATTAGGGGTTAGGGTTAGGGTTAGGGTTAGGGTTAGGGTAAGGTTTAGGGTTAGGGGTGAGAGTTAGTGTTAGGGTTAGGTTGAGGGTTAGGGTTATGGTTAGGGTTAGAATAAGAG
>JANJXV010000048.1:6592500-6620000 GCA_024803745.1 Megascapheus bottae
GGGTTAGGATTAGGTTTAGGGATAGGTTAAGGGTAAGGTTTAGGGTTAAGGTTAGGGTTAGGGTTAGGGTAAGGGTAAGGGTTAGGGTTAAGGTGTAGGGTTAGGGTTAGGGTAAGGTTAAGGGTTAGGTTTAGGGATAGTGTTAGGTTTAGGGTTAGGGTTAGGGTTAGGGAGTAGGGAAAGGATAAGTGTTAGGGTTAGGTTTAGGGTTAGGGTTAAGCTTAAGTTTAGGGTTAGGGTAAGGGTAAGGGTAAGGGTTAGGGTTAGGTTTAAGGTTATTGTTAGGGTAAGGGTAAGGCTTAAGGTTAGGGTTAAACTTAGTTTTAGGGTTAGGTTAAGGTTAGGGTAAGGATAAGGTTTAGGGTTAAGGTTAGGTTTAGGGTTAGGTTTAGGGTTAGGGTAGGGTTAGGGTAAGGGTAAGGGTTAGGGTTAGGATTAGGGTTCGGGTTAGGGTAAGGGTTAGGTTTAGGGTTAGGGTTAGGTTTAGGGTTAGGGTTTGGTAAGAATAAGGGTTAGGTTTAGAGTTAGGGGTAGGGTTAGGGTAAGGGTTAGGGTTAGGGTTAGAGTTAAAGTTAGGGTTATGTTAAGGGTAAGGGTTAGGGTTAGGGTTAGGGTTAGGGTTCGGGCAAGGGTTAGGTTTGGGGGTTAGGTTTAAGGTTAGGTTTTGGGTAAGGGTTAGGGTTAGTGGTTAGGTTTAAGCTTAGGGTAAGAGTTAGGGTTAGTGTTAGGGTGAGGGTTAGGGTAAGGGTTAGGGTTAATGTAAGTGTTATGGATATGGTTAGGGTTAGTGTTAGGGTTAGGGTAAGGGTAAGTGTTAGTGTTAGGGTTAGGGTTAGGTTTAGGGTAAGGGTTAGGGTTACGTTTAGGGTTAGGGTTAGGGTAAGGGTAAGGGTTAGGTTTAGGGTTAGGGTTAGGGTTAGGTTTAGGGTTAGGGTTACAGAACGGGAAGGGTTAGGGTTAAGGTTAGGCTTACAGTTAGGGTTCGGGTTAACTTTAGGGTTAGGTTTAGGGTAAGGGTAAGGGCTAGGGTTAGGTTTAGGGTTAGGGTTAGGGTTAGGGTAAGGGTAAGGGTTAGGGTTAGGGTTAGGGTTAGGTTCAGGTTTAGTGTTAGGGTTAGGGTTAGGGTAAGGGTAAGGTTTAGGGTTAAGTTTAGGGTTAGGGTTAGGTTTACTGTTAGAGTTAGGGTTAGGGTTAGGATGAGGGTAAGGGTAAGGGATATGGTTAGGGTTAGGGTTCGGGTAAGGGTTAGGGTTAGGGTTAGGGTAAGGGTAACGGTTAGGGTTAGGGTTAGGGTTAGGGTTAGGTTAACGGTAAGGGATAGGGTTAGGGTTAGGGTTAGGTTAGGGGTTAGGGTTAGGGTTAGGGTAAGGTTTAGGGTTAGGGTTAGGGTAAGTGTAAGGGTAAGGGTTAGGGTTAGGGTTAGGGTTAGGGTAAGGTTAGGGTTAGGGTTAGGGAAAGAGTAAGGGTTAGGTTTAGGTTTAGGGTTATTGTTAGGATAAGGCAATGTTGAAGGTTAGAGCTAGGGTTAGGGTCAGGTTTATCATTAGGGTAAGGGTAAGGGTTAGGGTAAGGATTAGGGTTAAGGTAAGGGTAAGGGTTAGGGTTAGGTTTAGGGTTAGGTTTAGGGTAGGGGTTAGGGTTAGGTTTAGGGTAAGGGTAAGGGTTAGGGTTATGGTTAGGTTTAGGGTAAGGGTTAGGGTTAGGGTTAGGGTTAGGTTAAGATTGGGCTTAGGGTAAGGGTCAGTGTTAGGGTTAGGGTGAGGGTTAGGATAAGTGTAGGGGTTAGGGCAGGGTTAGGGTTAGGTGTTAGGGTTAGGGTTAGGGTTAGGGTTAGGTGTTAGGGTTAGGGTTATGGTTAGTGTAAGGGTTAGCGTTAGGGGTTAGGGTTGGTGTTAGGGTTAGGTTAAGGGGTAGGGTTAGGGTTAGGGTTAGGGTTAGTATAAGGTTTAGGGTTAGGGTTAGGTTTAGGGTTAAGTTTAGGGTTAGGGTTACAGTTAGTGTTAGGGAAAGGATAAGAGTTAGAGTTAGGGTTCGGTTTAGGGTTAGGGTTAACGTGAGGGTTAGGTTTCTGTATAGGTAAGGGTTAGGGTTAGGTTTAGGGTTAGGGTTAGGATTAGGGTTAGGATAAGGGTAAGGGTTATGGTTAAGGTTAGGGTTAGGGTTAGGTTTAGGGTTAGTGTTAGTGTTAGGGTAAGGTTAAGGGTTAAATTTAGGATCAGGGTTATGGTTAGGGTAAGGGTTAAGTTTAGGGTTAGGGTTAGGGTAAGGGTAGGGTTAGGGTTAGGGTAAGGTTCAGGGTTAGGTTAGGGTTAGGGTAAGGGTAAGGTTTAGATTTAGGGTTAGGTTTAGGGTTAGGGTTCGGGTAAGGATTAGGGGTTAGGGTTAGGGTAAGTGTTAGGGTTGGTGTTAGGGCTAGGGTAAGGGTTAGCGTTAGGGTTAGTTTTACGTTAAGAGTAAATGTTAGGGTTAGGATTAGGGTTAGGGTTAGGGTTAGGGTAAGGGTAAGTGTTATGGTTAGGGTTAAGTTTAGGGTTAGGTTAGGCTTGGGGTTAGGGTAAGTTTAAGGGTTAGGGTTAAGGTTAGGGTTAGGGTTAGTTTTAGGGTTAGGGTTATGGTTAGGGTAAGGTTATGGTTTAGGGTTAGGATTGGGATTAGGGTTAAGGTAAGGCTTAGCGATAGGGTTATGGTTAGGGTTAGGGTTAGGGTTGGTGTTAAGGTTAGGGTTAGGGTAACGTTTAGTTTTAGGGTTAGGGTTAGAGTTAAAGTTAGGGTTAGGTTAAGGGTAAGGGTTAGGGTTAGGGTTAGGTTTAGAGTTAGCGTTAGGGTTCGGGTAAGGGTTAGGGTTAGGAGTTAGGTTTAATGTTAAGGTTCGGGTAATTGATAGGCTTCGGGGTTAAGTATATGGTTAGGGTAAGGGTTAGGGTTAGTGTTAGGTTTAGGGTTGGGTATGGGTTAGGGTTACGGTAAGGGTTATGGTTATGGTTTGGGTTAGGGTTAGGGTTAGTTTTAGGGTAAGGGTAAGTGTTAGTGTTAGGCTTAGGGTTAGGGTTAGGTTAATGGTTGGAATTAGGGTTAGGTTTAGGGTTAGGGTAAGGGTAAGGATTAGGCTTGTTTTAGGGTTAGGTGATACGGTTAGAGTTAGGTTTAGATTTAAGGTTAGAGTAAGGGTAAAGTGTAGGGTTAGGTACAGTGTTAGGGTTAGGGTAAGGTTTATGGTTAGGGTTAGGGTAAGGGTTAGGGTTAGGGTTAAGGTTAGGGTTAGGGTTAGGGAAGGGTAAGGATTAGGTTAGGGTTAAGGTTAGGGTTAGGGTAAGGGTTAGGGTTAGGTTTAGGGTTAGGATTAGGGTTAGGGTTATGGTTAGGGTAAGGGTTAGGGTTAGGGATAGGGTTAGGTTTAGGGTTAGGTTTAGGGTTACGTTTAGGGTTAGGGTTAGGGTAAGGGTAAGGATTAGGTTAGGGTTAGTGTTAGGGTTAGGGTAAGGGTAAGAGGAAGGGTTAGGTTTAGGGTTGGGGTAAGGGGACGGGTTAGGGTTAATGTTAGGGTTAGGGTTAGGGTTAGGTTTAGGGTAAGGGGAAGGGTTAGGTTTAGGTTTAGGTTTAGGGTTAGGGTAAGGATAAGGCTTAGGTTTAGGGATAGGTTAAGGGTAAGGGTAGAGTTTGGGTTAGGGTTAGGGTAAAGGTTAGGTTAGGGTTAGAGTTAGGGAAAGGATAAGGGTTAGGTTTAAGGTTAGGGTTATGGTTAGGGTTAAGGTTAGGGTTAGGGTTAGGGTAAAAGTAAGGGTTAGGTTTAGGTTTAGGGTTATTCTTAGGGTAAGGGAATGTTGACGGTTAGAGCTAGGGTTAGGGTCAGGTTTAACATTAGGGTAAGGGTAAGGGTTAGGGTAAGGGTTAGGTTTAAGGTAAGGGTAAGGTTTCTGGTTAGGTTTAGGGTTAGGGTTAGGGTATGGGTTAGGGTTAGGTTTAGGGTAAGGGTAAGGGTAAGGGTTAGGGTTAGGGTTAGGGTTAGGGTAAGGGTTAGGATTAGGGTTAGGGTTAAGATTGGGCTTAGGGTAAGGGTAAGTGTTAGGGTTAGGGTGAGGGTTAGTATAAGGGTAAGGGTTAGGGCAGGGTTAGGGTTAGGTGTTAGAGTTAGGGTTAGAGTTAGGGTTAGCGTTAAGGTTAGGGTTAGGGTTAGGTTTAGGGTTAGGGTTAGTGTTAGGGTAAGGTTAAGGGTTAAAGTTAGGATTAGGGTTATGGTTAGGGTAAGGGTTAAGTTTAGCGTTAGGGTTAGGGTTAGGGTACGGTTTATGGTTAGGGTTAGGGTAAGGATAAGAGTTAGGGTTAGGGTTAAGGTAAGGGTAAGGTTTTGAGTTAGGGTTAAGTTTAGGGTTAGGGTTAGGGTTTGGGTCAGGTTAAGGTGAAGGGTTAGGGTTAGGTTTAGGGTTAGGTTTAGGGTAAATGTAAGGCTTAGTTTTAGGGTTAGGGTTAGGGTTAGGGTTAAGTTTAGGGTTAGGGTTAGGTTAAGAGTAAGGGTTAGGTTTAGGTTTAGGTTAGGGTTAGGGTAAGGGCAAGGGTTAGGGTTAGGGTTAGGGTTAGGGTTAGGTTTAGGGTTAGGGTTAGGTTTAGGGTTATGGTAAGGCTAAGGGTTAGGTTTAGCTTAGGGTTAGGGTTACGTTTAGGGTTAGGGTTAGGGTTAGGGTAAGGGTTAGCGTTAGGATTAGGATTAGTGTTAGGGTAAGGGTAAGCGCTAGGGTTAGGGTTGGGTTTAGTGTTGGGGTTAAGGTTAGGGTTATGGTAAGGGTTAGGGTTTGGGTTAGGGTTAGTTTTAGGCTTAGGTTTAGGCTTACGGTTATGGTTAGGGTTAGGTTTAGGGTAAGGGCAAGTTGAAGGTTAGATTTAGGGTTAGGGTTAGGTTTAGCTAGGGTAAGGGTAAGGGTTATGGTAAGGTTTAGGGTTAGGGTTAGGATTAGGGTTAGGGTAAGTGTCAGGGTTAGGGTTAGGGTTAGGGTTAGGGTAAGTATAAGGGTTAGAGTTAGGTTTAGGTTTAGGGTTAGAGTTAAGGTTAGGGTTAGGATAAGGGTTAGGGTTAGGGTTACGTTTAGGGTAAGGGTAAGTGTTAGTGTTAGGGTTAGGGTTGGGGTTAGGTTTAGAGTTGGGTTAAGATTAGGGTTAGGGTTAGGGTTAGGGTTAGGGTTAGGGTGAGGATAAGGCTAAGCTTTAGGGTAAGGTTAGGGTTAGGTTTAGGGTAAGGGTAAGGTTTAGGGTTATGGTTAGGGTTAGGGTTAGGGTAAGGGTAAGGGTTAGGGTTAGGGTTAGGTTTAGGGTTAGGTTTAGGGTTACTGTAAGGGTAAGGGTTAGGGTTAGGAATAGATTTAGGTTTAGGGTAAGGGTTAGGGTGGGGTTAGGGTAAGGGTAAGTGTTAGGGTTATGTTGAGGGTTAGGATAAGGGAAGGGTTAGGGTAAGGGTTAGGGTTAGAGTTAGGGTTAGGTGTTACGGTTAGGATTAGTTTTACGGTTATGGTTAGGGTAAGGGTAAGTGATAGGGTTAGGGTTAGGGTTAATTTCAGGGTTAGGGTTAGGTTTAGGGTTCTGGTTAGGGTTAGGGTTAGGGAAAGGACAGGGTTAGGGCTAAGGTTAAGTTTAGGGTTAGGGTTAAGGTTATGGTTAGGGTTAGGGTAAGGGTAAGGATTAGGGTTAGTTTAGGTTTAGGGTTAGGGTAAGGGTAAGGGTTAGGGTTAGGGTTAGGGTTTGGTTTAGGGTTGGGGGTAAGGTTAGGTTTAGGGTTAGGGTTAGGGTTCGGGTAAGGGTAAGGGTAAGGTTTATGGTTAAGTTTAGGGTTACGGTTAGGTTTAGTGTTAGGGTTAGGTTTAGGGTTAGGGTAAGGGTAAGGGTTAGGGTTAGGGTTAGGGTAAGGGTAAGGGTTAGGGTTAGGGTTAGTGTTAGGGTTAGGTTTAAGGTTAGGTTTATGGTTACAGTTAGGGTGAGGGTTAGGATAAGGGTATCTGTTATGGTTAAGGTTAGGGTTAGGGTTAGCATTAGGGTAAGGGTAAGTTTTAGGATTAGGGTTAGGGTTAAGGTTAGGGTAAGGGTTAGGGTTAGGGTTAGGATTAGGTTTAGGGTAAGGGTTAGTGTTAGGTTTAGGGTAAGGGTAAGGGTAAGGTTTAGGGTTATGGTTAGGGTTAGGGTTAGGGTTAGGGTAAGGATAAGGGTTAGGGTTAGGTTTAGGGTTAGGGTAAGGGTAAGGGTTAGGGATAGTTTTAGGGTAAGGGTTAGGGTTAGGGTTAGGGTTAGGTTTAGGTTCAGGGTAAGCGTAAGGGTTAGGGTTAGAGGTAGGGGTTGGGGTTTCGGTTAGGGTTAGGTTTAAGGTTAGGGATACGGTAAGGGTAAGGTATAGGTTTAGGGATAGGGTTAAGGTAAGGTTTAGGTTTAGGGTTAGGGTTAGGGTAAGGGTAAGGTTTAGGGTTAGGTTTAGGTTTAGGTTTAAGGTTAGGGTTAGGGTTAGTGTAAGGATAAGTTTTAGGTTAGGGTTAGGGTAAGGGTTAGGGTTAGGGTTAGGTTTAGGGTTAGGATTAGGGTTAGGGTTAGGGTAAGGGTAAGGTTTATGGTTAAGGTTAGGGTTATGGTTAGGGTTAGGGTTAGGGTAAGTGTAAGGGTTAGGGTGTAGGTTTAGGGTTAGGGTTAAGGTAAGGGTAAGGGTTAGTTTTAGGGTTAGGGTTAGGATTAGGTTTGGGTTAGGGTTAGGTTTTAGGGAAAGGATAAGTGTTAGGGTTAAGGTTAGGTTTAGGGTTAGGGTTAGGGTTAGGGTTAGGGTAAGTATAAGGGTTAGGGTTAGGGTTAGGGTAAGAGTAAGGGTTAGGGTTAGGTTTAGGGATAGGGGTTACGGTTAGAGTTAGGTTTAGGGTTAGTGTTAGGGTAAGGGTAAGGGATAGGGTTAGGGATAGGGTTAGGGTTAGGATGAGGGTTAGGGTTAGGGTTACGGTTAGGGTAATGATAAGTGTTAGTGTTAGGTTTAGGGTTAGGGTTAGGTTTAGGGTTAGGGTTAGGATAAGGGTAAGGGTTAGGGTAAGGGTTAGGGTTAGGTTTAGGGTTAGGGTAAGGGTAAAGGTTAGGGTTAGGATTAGGGTTAGGGTTAGGGTAAGGGTTAGGGTTAGGGTTAGGTTAGGGGTTAGGGTAAGGGTAAGTGTTAGGGTTAGGGTTAGGATAAGGGTACGGATTAGGGTTAGGGTTAGAGTTAGGGGTTAGGGTAAGGGTTAGGGTTAGAGGATAGGGTTAGGGTTAGGTTTAGGGTTAGGGTTAGGGTTCGGGTTATGGTTAGGGTAAGGTTTAGGGTTAGGATTAGTGTTACGGTAAGTGTCAGGGTTAGGGTTAGGGTTAGGGTAAGTGTAAGGGTTAGAGTTAGGTTTAGGTTTAGGTTTCGAGTTAGGGTTATGGTTAGGATAAAGTTTAGGGTTAGGGTTAGGGTTACGTTTAGGGTAAGGGTAAGTGTTAGTGTTAGGTTTAGGGTTGGGGTTAGGTTTAGAGTTGGGGTTAAGATTAGGGTTAGGGTTAGGGGTAGGGTTAGGATAAGGCTAAGCTTTAGGGTAAGGGTTAGGGTTAGGTTTAGGGTAAGGGTAAGGTTTAGGGTTATAGTTAGGGTTAGGGTTACGGTAAGGGTAAAGGTTAGGGTTAGGGTTAGGTTTAGGGTTAGGTTTAGGGTTAGTGTAAGGGTAAGGGTTAGGGTTAGGAATAGAGTTAGGTTTAGGGTAAGGGTTCGGGTTAGGGTAAGGGTTAGGGTGGGGTCAGGGTAAGGGTAAATGTTAGGGTTATGTTTAGGGTTAGGATAAGGGAAGGGTTAGGGCTAGGGTTAGGTTTAGGGGTTAGGGTTAGGTTAGGGTTAGTGGTTAGGGTTATGGTTAGGGTTAGGGTAAGGGTTAGGGTTAGAGTTAGGGTTAGGGGTTACGGTTAGGGTTAGTTTTAGGGTTACGGTTAGGGTAAGGGTAAGTGATAGGGTTAGGAATAGGGTTAGGTTTAGGGTTAGGTTTAGGGTTAGGTTTTCGATAAGGGTAAGGGCAGGGTTAGGGTTAGGGTTAAGGTTACGGTTAGGGTTAGGATTACTGTTAAGGTAAGGGTAAAGGTTAGGGTTAGTGTTAGGATTAAGTTTAGGGTTAGAGTTAGGGTTAGGGTTAATTTCATGGTTAAGGTTAGGTTTAGGGTTCTGGTTAGGGTTAGGGTTAGGGTAAGGGTAAGGGTTAGGGTTAGAGTTATGGAAAGGGTAAGGGTTAGGGTTAGGGTTAGGGTTAGGGTAAGGGTAAGGGTTAGGGTTAGGGTTAGGGTTATGGAAAGGGTAAGGGTTAGGGTTAGGGTTAGGGTTAGGTTAAGGGCTAGGGTAAGGGTTAGGTTTAGGTTTAAGTTTAGGGTTAGGTTTATTGTTAGGGTTAGGGTAAGGGTAAGGGTTAGGGTTACGGTTAGGGTGAGGTTTAGTGTTGGGGTTAATGTCAGGGTTAGGGTAAGGGTTAGGGTTAGGGTTAGGGTTAGGTTTAGGGTTAGGTTTATCGTTACAGTTAGGGTTAGTGTGAGGGTTAGGATAAGGGTATGTGTTAGGGTTAGGGTTAGGGTTAGGGTTAGCATTAGGGTAAGGGTAAGGGTTAGGGTTAGGGTTAAGGAAAGGGTCAGGGTTAGGCTTAGTGTTAGGATTGGGTTTAGAGTAAGGGTTAGGCTTAGGTTTAGGGTAAGGGTAAGGGTAAGGGTAAGGTTTAGGGTTATGGTTATGGTTACGGTTAGGGTAAGGGTAAGGGTTAGGGTTAGGGTTAGGTTTAGGGTTAGGTTTAGGGTTAGGGTAAGGGTTAGGGTTAGTTTTAGGGTAAGTGTTAGGGTTAGGTTTAGGGTTAGAGTTAGGGTTAGGGAAAGAATAAGTGTTAGGGTTATGGTTAGGTTTAGGGTTAAAGAAAGGGTCAGGGTTAGGCTTAGTGTTAGGATTGGGTTTAGAGTAAGGGTTAGGCTTAGGTTTAGGGTAAGGGTAAGGGTAAGGTTTAGGGTTATGGTTATGGTTAGGGTTAGGGTAAGGGTAAGGGTTAGGGTTAGGGTAAGGTTTAGGGTTAGGGTTAGGTTTAGGGTTAGGTTTAGGGTAAGGGTAAGGGTTAGGGTGAGGGTAAGGGTAAGGGTTAGGGTTAGGGTTAGGGTTAGGGTAAGGTTTAGGGTTAGGGTTAGGGTTAGGTTAAGGGTAAATGTTAGGGTTAGGGTTATGGTTAGGGTTAGGGTTAGGTTTAGGGTTAATTTTAGGGTTATCGTTAGGGTTAGTTAATTGTAAGGGTTAGGGTTAGGATTAGGGTTAGGGTTAAGGTAAGGGTTAGAGATAGGGTAAGGGTAAGGGTTAGGGTTAGTGTTAGGGTTAGGTTTAGTGTTGGGGTTAAGGTTAGGGTTAGGGTAACGGTTAAGGTTACGGTTGCGGTTAGGGTTAGGGTTATGTTTATTGTTAAGGTTAGGGTTTGTTTAGGATTGGGTAAGGGTATGTGTTAGGGTCTGTGTTAGGGTTAGGGTTAGGGTTAGTGTTAGGGTAAGGGTAAGGGTAAGGTTTAGGTTTAGGGTTAGGGTTAAGTGTAGGGTTGGATTAAGGTTAGGGTTAGCGTTAGGGTAAGGGTAAGGGTTAGGATTAGTTTTAGGGATAGGGTTAGGATAAGGTTTAGGTTAGGGTTAGGGTTAGGGTTAGGGTAACTGTTAGATTTAGGGTTAGGTTAAGGGTAAGGGATATGTTTAGGGATAGGGTTAGGGTTAGGGTTAGGTTTAGGGTTAGGGTTAGGGGAAGGGCAGGGTTTCGGGTTAGGGTTAGAATTAGGGTTAAGGTTAGGGTTAGGCTTAGGGTAAGGGTAAGGGTTAGGTTACGGTTAGGGTTAGGGTTAGGGTTAGGGTAAGGTTTAGGGTTAGGATTAGGGTTAGGTTGAGGGTTAGGGTTAAGGCTAGGGTAAGGGTAAGGGTTAGGGTTAAGTTTAGGGTTAGGGTTATTGTTAAGGTTAGGGTAAGGGTAATGGTTAGTGTTAGGTTTAGGGTTAGGGTTAGGGTAAGGGTAAGGATTAGGTCTAGGGTTAGGGCTAGCTTTAGGTTTAGGGTTAGGGTTAGGGTTAGGGTTAGGGAAAGGATAAGGGTTAGGGTTAAGGTTAGGTTTAGGGGTAGGGTTAGGGTTAAGGTTAGGGTTAGGGTTAGGGTAAGGGAAAGGTTTAGGGTTAGGTTTAGGGTTAGGGTTAGGTTAAGGGTTAGGGTTCGGGTTAGGGTTAGGGATAGGGTAAGGTTAAGGGTTAGGGTTCGGGTTAGGGATAGGGTTAGGGTAAGTGTAAGGGTTAGGGTTAGGATTATCGTTAGGTTTAGGGTAAGGGTTAGGGTTAGAGTTAGGGTTAGGTTTAGGGTTAGGTTTAGGGAAAGGTTAAGTGTTAGTGATAGGGTTAGGTTAGGGTTAGGGTTAGGGTTAGGGTATGGGTTAGGGTAAGGTTTAGTGTTGGGGTTAGGGTTAGGGTTAGGGTAAGGGTAAGGGTTAGGTTAGGTTTAGGGTTAGGGTTAGGGTAAGGGTTAGGGTTAGGATTAGGGTTAGGTTGAGGGTTAGGGTTAGGGTTAGGGTTAGGGTAAGGGTAAGGGTTAGGGTTAAGGTTAGGGTTAGGGTTATTGTTAGGGTTAGGGTAAGGGTAATGTTTAGGTTTAGGTTTAGGGTTAGGGTTATGGTAAGGGTAAGGATTAGTTCTAGGGTTAGGGTTAGCTTTAGAGTTAGGGTTAGGGTTAGGGAAAGGATAAGGGTTAGGGTTAAGGTTAGGTTTAGGGGTAGGGTTAGGGTTAAGGTTAGGGTTAGGGTTAGGGTAAGGGAAAGGGTTAGGGTCAGGTTTAGGGTTAGGATTAGGTTAAGGGTTAGGTTTCGGGTTAGGGTCAGGGTTAGGGTAAGGGTAAGGGTTAGGGTTAGGATTAGGTTTAGGTTTAGGATAAGGGTTAGGGTTAGAGTTAGGGTTAGGTTTAGGGTTAGGGTTAGGGTAAGGTTAAGTGTCAGTGTTAGGGTTAGGGTTAGTGTTGGGGTTAAGTTTAGGGTTAGGGTAAGGGTTAGGGTTAGGGTTAGGGTAAGGGTTAGGGTTAGGGTTAGAGTAAGGGTAAGGGTTAGGGTAAAGGTTAGGGTTAGGGTTAGGGTTAGGGTAAGGGTAAGTGTTAGGATTAGGTTTAGAGCTAGGGTAAGGGTTAGGGTTAGGGTTACGGTAAGATTTAGTGTTGGGGTTAGGGTTAGGGTAAGGTAAGGGTTAGGTTTAGGATAAGGGTTAGGGTTAGGTTTAGGGTTACGGTTAGTGTAAGGGTAAGTGTTAGTGTTAGTGTTATGGTTAGGGTTAGGTTAAGGGTTATGTTTAGGGTTAGGGTTAAGTGTAGGGTTGGATTAAAGTTAGGGTTAGCGTTAGGGTAAGGGTAAGGGTTAGGATTAGTGTTAGGGATAGGGTTAGGATAAGGTTTAGGTTAGGGTTAGGGTAAGGTTTAGATTTAGGGTTAGGGTTAGGGTAAGGGTAAGGGATATCTTAAGGATAGGGTTAGGGTTAGGTTTAGGTTTAGGGTTAGGGTTAGGGGAAGGGCAGGGGTTCGGGTTAGGGTTAGGATTAGGGTTAAGGTTAGGGTTAGGCTTAGGGTAAGGGTAAGGGTTAGGTTAGGGTTAGGGTTAGGGTTAGGGTAAGGTTTAGGGTTAGGATTAGGGTTAGGTTGAGGGTTAGGGTTAGGGCTAGGGTAAGGGTAAGGGTTAGGGTTAAGGTTAGGGTTAGGGTTATAGTTAAGGTTAGGGTAAGGGTAATGGTTAGGGTTAGGTTTAGGGTTAGGGTTAGGGTAAGGGTAAGGATTAGGTTTAGGGTTAGGGCTAGGTTTAGGGTTAGGGTTAGGGTTAGGGAAAGGATAAGGGTTAGGGTTAAGTTTAGGTTTAGGGGTAGGGTTAGGGTTAAGGTTAGGGTTAGGGTTAGGGTAAGGGAAAGGTTTAGGGTTAGGTTTAGGGTTAGGGTTAGGTTAAGGGTTAGGGTTTGGGTTAGGTTTAGGGATAGGGTAAGGGTAAGGGTTAGGGTTCAGGTTAGGGATAGGGTTAGGGTAAAGGTAAGGGTTAGGGTTAGGATTATCGTTAGGTTCAGGGTAAGGGTTAGGGTTAGAGTTAGGGTTAGGTTTAGGGTTCGGGTTAGGGAAAGGTTAAGTGTTAGTTTTAGGGTTAGGTTAGGGTTAGGGTTAGGGTTAGAGTAAGGTTTAGTGTTGGGGTTAGGGTTAGGGTTAGGGTTAGGGTTAGGGTAAGGGTAAAGGTAAGGGTTAGGGTTAGGGTTAGGGTTAGGTTTGGTGTTGAGGTTAAGGTTAGGATTAGGAAAGGGTATGTGTTAGGGTTAGGGTTAGGGTTAGGGTTAGGGTAAGGGTTAGGTTTAGGGTAAGGGTTAGGGTTAGGGTTAGGGTTAGGTTTAGGGTTAGGGTTAGGGTAAAGGTAAGGGTTAGGGTTAGGGTTAGGATTAGGTTTGGTTTTGAGGTTAAGGTTAGGATTAGGAAAGGGTATGTGTTAGGGTTAGGGTTAGGGCTAGGGTTAGAGTTAGTATTAGGGCAATGATTAGGGTTAGGCTTAGGGTTAGGTTTAGGGTAAGGTTTAGGGGTAGGATTAGGGTAAGGTTAAGGTTTAGGGTTAGGGTAAGGTTTAGGGTTAGGGTTAGGGTTAGGGTAAGAGTTAGGGTGACGGTTAGCGTTAAGGTTAGGTTTAGGGTTAAGGTAAGGGTAAGGGTTATCGTTAGGGTTAGGGTTAGTGTAAAGGTAACGGTTAGGTTAGGGGTAGGTTTAGGGTTAGGTTTAGGGTTAGGGTAAGGGTAAGGGTTTGGGTTAGGGTAAAGGTAAGTATTAGTGTTAGGGTTAGGGTTAGGATTAGGGTAAGGTTTGGGTTAGGGTTAGGGTTAGTTTTAGGGTTGGAGTTAAGGTTAGGGATATGGTAAGGGTTAGGGTTAGTGATAGAGTTCCGGTTAGGGTTAGGAGTAGGGTAAGCGTAAGGGTTAGTGTTAAGGTTAGGGTTAGGGTTAGGGTTAGGTTTAGGTATAATGGTTATGGTTAGAGTTAGGTTTAGGGTTAGGGTTAGGGTAACGTAAGGGATAGGGTTAGGGATAGGGTTAGGGTTAGGGTGAGGTTTAGGGTTAGGGTTAGGGTAAGATAAGGGTTAGGGTTCGGGTTAGGGTTAAGGTAAGGGTTAGGGTAAGGGTAAGGGTTAGGGTTAGGATTAGGGTTAGGGTTCGGGTAAGGGTTAGGGTTAGGGTTAGGGTTAGGGTTAGGGTTAGGGTAAGGGTAAGTGTTAGGGTTAGGGTTAGGTTTAGTGTTGGGGTTAATGTTAGGGTTAGGGTAAGGGTTAGGGTTAGGGTTAGGGTTAGGGTAAGGGTTAGGGTTAGAGGTTAGAGTTAGTGTTAGGGTTAGGTTAAGTGTTAGGGTTAGGGTTAGGGTTATTATAAGGGTTAGGGTTAGGTTAGGTTAAGGGTTAGCTTTAGGGTTATGGTTAGGATAAGTACTAGGGTTAGGGTTAGGGGTTAGGGTTAGGGTAAGTGTTAGTGTTAGGGTTAGGGTTAGGGTAAGGTTAAGTGTTACTGTTAGGGTTAGGGTTAGGGTTAGGGTAAGGGTTAGGCTTAGGGTTAGGGTTAGGTTTAGGGTTGGGTTTAAGGTTAGGGTTAGGGTTAGGGGAAGGGTAAGGGTTAGTGTTAGGGTTAGAGTTAGGGTTAGGGTAAGGGTTAGGGTTAGATTTAGGTATAAGGGTTATGGTTAGTTAAGTTTAGGGTTAGGGTTAGGGTTAGGGGAAGGGTAAGGGTTAGTGTTAGGGTTAGAGTTAGGGTTAGGGTTAGAGTTAATGTTAGTGTTAGTAAAGGGTAAGGGTTAGGGTTAGGGTTAGGGTAAAGGTTAGGTTTAGGGTTAGGGTTAGGTTTCGGGTTATGGTTAGGGTAAGGGTAAGGGTTAGGTTTAGAGTTAGGGGTAGGGTTAGGGTAAGTGTAAGGGTTAGGGTTAGGGTTAGGGTAAGGGTTAGCGTTAGGGTTAGGGTTAGGGTTACAGTTAATGTTAGGGTTAGTAAAGGGTAAGGGTTAGGGTTAGGGTTAGGGTTAGGGTAAGGGTTATTGTTAGGGGTTAGGTTTAGGGTTAGGGTAAGGGTTTGGGATTCTGTTAGGTTTAGGATTAGTGTAAGGGTTAGGGTTAGGTTTAGGGTTAGGGGAAGGGTTATGGTTAGGGTTAGGGTAAGGGTTAGGGTTAGTGTTAGGGTTAGGGTTAGGGTAAGGGTAAGAGTTAGGTTTAGGGTTAGGGTAAATTTTAGGTTTAGGGTTAGGATTAGGGTAAGGGTAAGGATTAGGGTTAGGGTTAGGGTTAGGGTAAGGTTTAGGGTTAGGGTTAGGGTTAGGGTTAGGGTAAGTACTAGGGTTAGGGTTAGGGGTTAGGGTTAGGGTAAGTGTTAGTGTTAGGGTTAGGGTTAGGGTAAGGTTAAGTGTTAGAATTAGGGTTAGGGTTAGGGTTAGTTTTAGGGTAAGGGTTAGGCTTAGGGTTAGGGTTAGGTTTAGGGTTGGGTTTAAGTTTAGGGTTAGGGTTAGGGGAAGGGTAAGGTTAGTGTTAGGGTTAGAGTTAGGGTTAGGATAATTGTAACGGTTACGTTTAGGTTTAGGTATAAGTGTTATGGTTAGAGTTAGGTTTAGGGTTATGGTTAGGGTAAGGGTAAGGGATAGGGTCAGGGTTAGGGGTAGGGTAAGGTAAGGGTTAGGGTTAGAGTTAGGGTTAGGGTTAAGGTTAGGGTTAGGGTTTGCGTAAGGGTAAGGTTTAGGTTAGGGTTAGGGTTAGGGTGAGGGTAAGGGTGGGTTAGGGTTAGGGTTAGGGTTAGGGTTAGGGTTAATTTTAGGGTTAGGTTTAGGGTTATGGTTAGGGTTAGGGTAAGAGTAAGGGTTAGGGTTAAGGTTAGGGTTAGGGTTAGGTTTAGGGTTAGGGTTAGGGTTAGGGTAAGGGTAAAATTTAGGTTTAGGATTAGGGTTAGGGTTAGGGTAAGGGTTAGGGTTAGGGTTAGGGTTAGGTTTAGGGTTATGGTTAGGGAAAAGGTAAGGGTTATGGTTAGGGTTAGGGTTAGGTTTGGTGTTGAGGTTAAGGTTAGGATTAGGAAAGGGTATGTGTTAGGGTTGGGGTTAGGGCTAGGTTTAGTTTTAGCGTTAGGGCAAGGGTTAGGGTTAGGTTAGGGTAAGGTTTAGGGTTAGGATTAGGGTAAGGTTAAGGTTTAGGGTTAGGGTAAGGTTTAGGGTTAGGGTTAGGGTTACGGTAAGGGTTAGGGTTAGTGTTAGGGTTAGGTTAAGGGTGAGGGTTAGAGTTAGGGTTAGGGTTAAGGTTGACATAAGGGTTAGTGTTAAGGTTAGGGTTAGGGTTAGGGTTAGGTTTAGGTATAATGGTTATGGTTAGAGTTAGGTTTAGGGTTAGGGATAGGGTAAGGGTAAGGGATAGGGTTGGGGATAGGGTTATGGTTAGGGTTAGGTTTAGGGTTAGGGTTAGGGTAAGTTAATGGTTAAGGTTAGGGTTAATGTTAGGGTTAGGGTAAGGGTAAGGGTTCGGGTTAGGATTAGGGTTAGGGTTCGGGTAAGGGTTAGGGTTAGGGTTAGTGTTAGGGTTAGGTTTAGGGTTAGGGTTAGGGTTACGGTAAGGGTAAGTGTTAGGGTTAGGGTTAGGTTTAGTGTTGGGGTTAATGTTAGGGTTAGGGTAAGGGTTAGGGTTAGGGTTAGGGTAAGGGTAATTGTTAGGGTTAGGGTTAGGTTTAGTGTTGGGGTTAAAGTTAGGGTTAGGGCAAGGGTTAGGGTTAGGGTTAGGGTTAGGGTAAGGGTTAGGGTTAGAGGTTAGAGTTAGTGTTAGGGTTAGGTTAAGTGTTAGGGTTAGGGTTAGGGTTATTATAAGGTTTAGGGTTAGGTTAAGTTAAGGATTAGGGTTAGGGTTATGCTTAGGGTAAGTACTAGGGTTAGGGTTAGGCGTTAGGGTTAGGGTAAGTGTTAGTGTTAGGGTTAGGGTTAGGGTAAGGTTAAGTGTTAATGTTACGTTTAGGGTTAGGGTTAGGGTTAGGGTTAGGGTAAGGGTTAGGCTTAGGGTTAGGTTTAGGTTTAGGGTTGGGTTAAAGGTTATGGTTAGGGTTAGGGTAAGGGTAAGGGTTAGTGTTAGGGTTAGAGTTAGGGTTAGGGTAAGGGTAAGGGTTAGGTTTAGGTTTAGGTATAAGGGTTATGGTTAGAGTTAGGGTTAGGGTTAGGGTTAGGGTAAGGGTAAGGGATAGGGTTAGGGATAGGGTTAGGGTTAGGGTTGGGGTAAGGTAAGGGTTAGGGTTAGAGTTAGGGTAAGGTTTAAGGTTAGGGTTAGGGTTTGCGTAAGGGTAAGGTTCAGGTTAGGGTTAGGGTTAGGTTAAGGGTTGGGGTTAGGGTTAGGGTAAGGGTAAGGGTTAGCGTTAGGGTTAGGATTAGGGTTAGGGTTAGGGGTAGAGTTAATGTTAGGGTTAGTAAAGGGTAAGGGTTAGGGTTAGGGTTAGGGTAAAGGTTAGGTTTAGGGTTAGGGTTAGGTTTCGGGTTATGGTTTGGGTAAGGGTAAGGGTTAGGTTTAGAGTTAGGGGTAGGGTTAGCGTAAGTGTAAGGGTTACGGTTAGGGTTAGGGTAAGGTTTAGCGTTAGGGTTAGGGTTAGGGTTAGAGTTAATGTTAGGGTTAGTAAAGGGTAAGTGTTAGGGTTAGGCTTAGGGTTAGGGTAAGGGTTATTGTTAGGGGTTAGGTTTAGGGTTAGGGTAAGGGTTTGGGATAGTGTTAGGGTTAGGGTTAGTGTAAGGGTTAGGGTTAGGTTTAGGGTTAGGGTAAGGGTTATGGTTAGGTTTAGGGTAAGGGTTAGGGTTAGAGTTAGGTTTAGGGTTAGGGTAAGGGTTAGGTTTAGGGTTAGGGTAAAGTTTAGGTTTAGGGTTAGGGTTAGGGTAAGGGTAAGGGTTAGGGTTAGTGTTAGGGTTAGGTTTAGGGTTAAAGGTTAGGGTTAGGGTTAGGGTAAGTGTAAGGGTTAGGGTTAAGGTTAGGATTAGGGTTAGGTTTAGGGTAAGGTTTAGGGTTAGGGTTAGGGTTAGGGTAAGGGATAGGGTTACGGTTAGGTTTAGGGTTAAGGTAAGGTTAAGGGTTATCTTTAGGGTTAGGGTTAGTGTAAGGGTAAGGGTTAGGTTAGGGTTAGGTTTAGGGTTAGGTTTAGGGTTAGGGTAAGGGTAAGGGTTTGAGTTAGGGTAAGGGTAAGTATTAGTGTTAGGGTTAGGGTTAGGATTAGGGTAAGGTTTGGGTTAGGATTAGGGTTAGTTTTAGGGTTGGAGTTAAGGTTAGGGTTATGGTAAGGGTTAGGGTTAGGGATAGAGTTACGGTTAGGGTTAGGGTTAGGGTAAGGGTAAGGGTTAGGTTTAAGGTTAGTTTAGGGTTAGGGTTAGCTTTAGGTATAATGGTTATGGTTAGAGTTAGGTTTAGGGTTAGGTTTAGGGTAAGGGTAAGGGATGGGGTGAGTGAAAGCTTTAGGGTTAGGGTTAGGTTTAGGGTTAGGGTTAGGGTAAGGTAAGGGTTAGGGTTAGGGTTAGGGTTAGGGTTAGTGTAAGGGTAAGGGTTAGGGTTAGGATTAGGGTTAGGTTTCGGGTAAGGGTTAGGTTAGGGTTAGGGTTAGGTTTAGGGTTAGGGTTAGGGTTAGGGTAAGGGTAAGTGTTAGGGTTAGGGTTAGGTTTAGTGTTGGGGTTAATGTTAGGGTTAGGGTAAGGGTTAGGGTTAGGGTTAGGGTAAGGGTAAGTGTTAGGGTTAGGGTTAGGTTTAGTGTTGGGGTTAAAGTTAGGGTTAGGGTAAGGGTTAGGGTTAGTGTTAGGTTTAGGGTAAGGGTTAGGGTTAGAGGTTAGAGTTAGTGTTAGGGTTAGGTTAAGTGTTAGGGTTAAGGTTAGGGTTATTATAAGGGTTAGGTTTAGGTTAGGTTAAGGGTTAGGGTTAGGGTTATGTTTAGGGTAAGTACTAGGGTTAGGGTTAGGGGTTAGGGTTAGGGTAAGTGTTAGTGTTAGGGTTAGGTTTAGGTTTAGTGTTGGGGTTAAGGTTAGGGTTAGGGTAAGGGTTAGGGTTAGGGTAAGGGTTAGGGTTAGAGGTTGGAGTTAGTGTTAGGGTTAGGTTAAGTGTTAGGGTTAGGGTTATTATAAGGGTTAGGGTTAGGTTAGGTTAAGGGTTAGGTTTAGGGTTATGGTTAGGGTAAGTACTAGCGTTATGGTTAGGGGTTAGGGTTAGGGTAAGTGTTAGTGTTAGGGTTAGGATTAGGGTTAGGGTTAGGGTAAGGGTTAGGCTTAGGGTTAGGGTTAGGTTTAGGGTTGGGTTTAAGGTTAGGGTTAGGGTTAGGGTAAGGGTAAGGGTTAGTGTTAGGGTTAGAGTTTGGGTTAGGGTAAGGGTAAGGGTTAGGGTTAGGTTTAGGTGTAAGGGTTATGGTTAGAGTTAGGGTTAGGGTTAGGGTAAGGGTAAGGGATAGGGTTAGGGATAGGGTTAGAGTTAGGGTTATGGTTAGGGTAAGCGTAAGGGTTAGGGTTAGAGTTTGGTTTAGGTTTAAGGTTAGGGTTAGGGTTTGCATAAGGGTAAGGTTTAGGTTAGGGTTAGGGTTAGGGTTAGGGTAAGGGTTGGGGTTAGGGTTAGGGTAAGGGTAAGGGTTAGGGTTAGGTTTAGGGTTAGGGTTAGGGTAAGGGTTAGGTTAGGGTTAGGGTTAGGGTTAGGATAAGGGAAAGTTTAGGGAAGTTTTAGGGTTAGAGGACAGAGTTAGGGAAGGGTTAGGGTTAGGGTTAGGGTTAGGTTAATTGTAAGGGTTAGGGTTAGGATTAGGGTTAGGGTTAAGGTAAGGGTTAGAGATAGGGTTAGGGTTAGGGTTAGGTTTAGGGTTAGGGTTAGGGTAAGGGTAAGGGTTAGGGTTAGGTTTATGGTTAGGTTTAGTGTTGGGGTTAAGTTTAGGGTTAAGGTAACGGTTAGGGTTAGGGTTAGGGTTAGGTTTAGGGTTAGGTTTAGTGTTAAGTTTAGGGTTAGGGTTAGAATTAGGGTAAGGGTATGTGTTAGGGTGTGTGTTAGGGTTAGGGTTAGTGTTAGGGTAAGGGTAAGGGTAAGGTTTAGGTTTAGGTTTAGGGTTAAGGTAAGGGTAAGGTTTAGGGTTAGGGTTAGGGTTAGATTTAGGGTAAGGGTTAGGGTTAGGTTTAGAGTAAGGATAAGTTTTAGGGTTAGGGTTAGGGTTAGGGTAAGTGTAAGGGTTAGGGTTAGGGTTAGGTTTAGGCTGAGGGTCAGGGTAAGGGTTAGGGTTAGGGTTAGTGTTAGGGTAAGGGTTAGGTATAGGGTTAGGGTTAGGGTAGGGATTAGGGTAAGGGTAAGTGTTAGGGTAAGTGTTAGGGTTAGGATAAGTGTAAGGGTTAGGGTTAGGTTTAGGGTTAGGTGTTAGGGTTATGGTTAGGGTTAGGGGTTAGGGTTAGGGTTAGGGTTAGGTTTAGGGTAAAGTTAATATTAGGGTTAGTTTTAGGGTAAAGGTTAGGGTTAGAGGTTAGAGTTAGTGTTAGGGTTAGGTTAATGGTTAGGGTTAGGGTTAGGGTTATTATAAGGGTTAGCGTTAGGGTTAGGGTTAGGGTTATTGTAAGGGTTAGGATTAGGGTTAGGGTTAGGATAAGGTTTAGGATTAGGGTTAGTGTTAGGGTTAGGGTAAGTGTTAGGTTTAGGGTTACGGTTAGGGTTAGGGAAGGTTTAGGGTTAGGGTTTGGGTTAGGGTAAGGGTAAGATTTAGGGTTAAAGTTAGGGTTAGGTTTAGGGTTAGAGTTAGGTTTAGGGTTAAGATAAGGGTTAGGGTTAGGGTTATGGTTAATTTTAGGGTAAGGGTAAGTGTTAGTGTTAGGGTTAGGGTTAGGGTAAGTGTTAGGGCAAGGGTTAGGTTTCAGGTTAGGGTTAGGGTTAGGGTTAGGGTTAAGGTTATTGTTTGTTTTAGGCTTAGTGTTAGGGTTAGGGTTAGGATAAGGGTAAGGGTTAGGGTTCAGGTTAGGGTTAGATATAGGGTTAGGGTTAGGGTAAGTGTAAGGGTTAGGTTTAGGTTTAGGGTTAGGTTTAGGTTTAGGGTTAGGGTTAAGGTTAGGGAAGATAAGGGTTAGGATTAAGGTTAGGTTTAGGGTTAGGGTTAGGGTTAAGGTTAGGGTTAGTGTTACGATAAGGGTAAGGGTTTGGGTTAGGGTTAGGGTTAGGGTAAGGGTAAGGGTTAGAGTTAGGGTTAGGTTTACGGTTAGGGTTAGGGAAAGGGTAACGGTTCGGGTTAAGGTTAGGTTTAGCGCTGGGTCAGGGTTAGGGTTAGGGTTAAGGTTAGGGTTAGGTTTAGGGTTAGGTTTAGGGGAAGGGTAAGGGTTAGGGTTAGGGTTAGGGTGAGGTTTAGTGTTGGGGTTAATGTTAGGGTTAAGGTAAGGGTTAGGGTTATGGTTAGTTTTAGGGTTAGGTTTATGGTTACAGTTAGGGTTAGGGTGAGCTTTAGGATAAGGGTATGTGTTAGGGATAGAGTTAGGGTTAGAGTTAGCATTAGTATAAGGGTAAGGGTTAGGGATAGGGTTAAGGTAAGCGTAAGGGTTAGGGTTAGGGTTAGGATTAGGTTTAGGGTAAGGGTTAGGCTTAGGTTTAGGGTAAGAGTAAGGGTAAGGTTTAGGGTTATGGTTATGGTTAGGGTTAGGGTTAGGGTAAGGGTAAGGGTTAGGGTTAGGGTTAGGTTTAGGGTTAGGTTTAGGGTTAGGGTAAGGGTAAGGTTTAGGGTTAGGTTTAGGGTAAGGGTTAGGGTTAGGGTTAGGGTTAGGTTTATGGTTACCGTTAGGGTTAGGGAAAGGATAAGGGTTAGGGTTAAGGTTAGGTTTAGGGTTAGGGTTACGGTTAAGGTTAGGGTTAGGGTTAGAGTAAGGGTAGGGTTAGGTTTAGGTTTACGGTTAGGGTTAAGGTATTGTTAGGGTTAGCGTTAGGGTAAGGGTAAGGTTTGGGGTTAGGGTTAGGGTTAGGGTAAGGGTAAGGTTTATGTTAGGGTTAGGGTTAGGATAAGGGAAAGTTTAGGGAAGTTTTAGGGTTAGAGGACAAAGGTAGGGAAGGGTTAGGGTTAGGGTTAGGGTTAGTTTAAGTGTAAGGGTTAGGTTAGGGTTAGGGTTATGGTTAGGGACAGTTTAGGATTAGGTTTAGGGTTAGGTTTAGGTTTAGGGTTAGGGTAGTGTTAGGGTTAGGGTAAGGGTTAGGGTTAGGGTTAGGGTTAGGTTTAGGGTTAGGGTTAGGGTAAGGGTAATTGTTAGGGTTAAGTTTAGGGTTAGGGTTAGGGTAAGGGTAAGGGTAAGGTTTACGGTTAAGGTTAGGTTTTGGGTTAGGGTTAGGGTAAGTGTAAGGGTTAGGGTTAAGGTTAGGGTTAGGTTTAGGTTTAGGGTTAGGGTTAGGGTTAGGGTTAGGGTAAGGTTTAGGGTTAGGATTAGTTTTAGGGTTAGGGTAAGGGTAAGGGTTAGGGTTAGGGTTAGCGTAGGGTAAGGGTTAGAGTTAGGATTAGGGTTAGGGTTAGTGTTAGGGTAAGGGTATGGGTTAGTGTTAGGATTAGGGTTAGGGTTAAGGTAAGGGTTAGAGATAGGGTTAGGGATAGGGTTAAGTTGAGGATTAGGGTTAGGGTAAGGGTAAGGGTTAGGGTTAGGGTTAGGGTTAGGGTAAGGGTTAGGGTTAGGGGTTAGGTTTAGGGTTAGGGTAAGGTTTAGGGTTAGTGTTAGGGTTAGGGTTAGTGTAAGGGTTAGGTTTAGGTTAGGGTTAGGGTTAGGGTAAGGGTTATGTTTAGGGTTAGGGTAAGGGTAAGTGTTACCGTTAGGGTTAGGGTTAGGGTTAGGGTAAGGGAAAGGGTTAGGTTTAGGGTTAGGGTTAGGGTAAGTGTTAGGGTTATGTTTAGGGTTAGGTTTAGGTTTATTGTAAGGGTAAGGGTAAGGGTTAGGGTTAGGATTAGGGTTAGGTTAAGGGTAAGGGTTAGGGTTAGCGTTAGGGTTAGGGTAAGGGTTAAGGTTAGGGTTAGGGTTAGGTTTAGGGTAAGGGTAAGGGTTAGGGTTAGCTTTAGTGTTAGGATTAGGGTTAGGGTTAGGGTAAGGGTTGGTTTAGGGTTAGGGTTACCTTGTGGGTTAGGGTTAGGGTGAGGGTTACGGTAAGGATGAGGGTTAGGTTTAAGGTTAGGGTTAGGTTTACTGTTAGGGTTAATGTTAGGGTTAGTGTGAGGTTAAGTGTAAGTGTTAGGGTTAGGTTTACGGTTAGGGTTAGGGTAGGGTTAAGGGTTAGTGTTACGGTTAGGGTTAGGTTTAGGGTTAGGGTTAAGGTTATTGTAAGGGGAAGGTTTAGGGTTAAGGTTAGGTTTAGGGATAGCGTTAGTTTTAGGGTAAGTGTAAGTGTTAGGGTTAGGATTAGGGGTAGGGTTAGGGTAAGGGTTAGGGTAAGGGTTAGGTTTGGGTTTATGGTTAGGGTTAGGGTAAGGGTAAGGGTTAGCGTTAGGGTTAGGGTTAGGTTTAGGGTTGAGGTTAAGGTTAGGGTTAGGGTTAGTGTAATGGTAAGGGATAGGGTTAGTTAGGGTAAGGGTTAGGGTTAGGGTTAGTGTTAGTGTTAGGGTTAGGTTTAGGTTATGGTAAGGGTACGTTTATGGTTAGGGTAAGGGTATGTGTTAGGGTTAGGGTTAGGGTTAGGGTTAGGATTAGCGTTTGGGTAAGGGTAAGGTTTAGGGTTAGGGTTAGGGTTCAGGTAAGGTTAGGGTTAGGGTTATTGTTAGATTAGGGTAAGGGTTAGGTTTAGGTTTAGGGTAAGGGTAAGGTTTAGGGTTAGGGTTAGGGTTAGGGTTAGGGTAAGGTTTAGGGTTAGGTTTAGGTTTAGGTTTAGGTAAATGTAAGGGTTAGGGTTAGCGTTAGGTTAAGGGTTAGGGTGAGGGTTAGGGTAGGGGTTAGGGTAAGGGTAAGTGTTAGGGTTAGGGTTAGGTTTAGGATAATTTAAGGGTAAGGGTTAGGGTTAGGGTTAGGTTTAGGAGTTAGGCTTAGGGTTAGGGTTAGTTTTAGGGTTAGTGTTAGGGTAAGGGTAAGGGTTAGGGTTAGTGTTAGGGTTAGGTTTAAGGTTATTAGTAGTGGTAGGGTTAGGCTTAGGGTTAGAACTAGGTTTAGGTTAGGGTAAGGGTAAGGGTTAGGGTTAGGGTAAGGTAAGGGGTAGGTTTAGGGTAGGGTTAAGGTTAGGTTTATGGTAGGGTAAGGGTAAGGGTTAGGATTAGAGTTAGGGTTAGTGTTAGTGTAAGGGTTAGGGTTAGCCTTAGGGTAAGTGTTAGGGTTAAGGTTAGGGTTAGCGTTAGGTTTTGGGTTAGGGTTAGGGTTAGGTTTGGGGTTAGGGTTAGGTTAGGGTTAGGATTAGGTTTGGGGTTAGGGTTAGGTTAAGGGGAAGAGTTAGGGCTGGGTTAGTGTAGGGTTAAGGTTAGGGTTAGGGTTAGGGTTAGGGTTGGGTTATGCTTAGGGTTAGGGTTTGGTTAAGGGTAAGGGTTAGGGTTAGGGGTTATGGTTAGGTTTAGGGAAAGGGAAAGGGTGAGGGTTAGGTTTAGGGTAAGGATTAGGGTTAGGGTTAGGGTCAGGGTAGGGGTTAGGTTTAGGGTTAGGGTTAGCATTAAGGTTAGGTTTAGGGTTAGGGTTAAGTTTAGGGTTAAAGTTAGAGTTAGGGTTAGGGTTAGGTTAAGGGTAAGAGTTAGGTCAGGGTTAGGGTTAGGGTTAGGGTAAGTGTTAGGGTTAGGGTTAGGGTAAGGGTTAGGGTTAGGGTTAGAATTAGGTTTAGGTTTAGAGTAAGGGTTAGGGTAAGGGATAGTGTTACGGTTACGTTAAGGTTAGGGTTAGGGGTTAGGGTTAGGTTTAGGGTTAGGGTTAGGGTAAGGGTTAGGGTTAGTGTTAGGGTTATAGTAAGGGTTAGGTTGAGGGTAAGGGTTAGGGTAAGGGTAAGTGTTAGGGTTAGGGTTAGGGGTAGGGTTAGGTTTAGGTTAAGGGTTAGGGTTAGGGTTAGGTTAAGGGTAAGTGTTAGGGTTAGGGTTAGGATTAGTGTTAGGCTCTGGGTAAGGTTAAGGGTTAGGGTTAGGGTTAGGTTTAGGGTTAGGGTTCTGGTTAGGGTTAGGGTTACATTTATGGTTAGGGTTAGTGTAAGGGTTAGGGTTAGGGTTAGGCTTAGGTTTGGGGTTAGGGTTAGGGTAAGGTTTAGGGTTATCGAAAGGGTTAGGGTTAGGGTAAGAGTATGTGTTAGGGTTAGGATTGGTGTTAGGGTTAGCGATCTGGTAAGGGTAAGGGTTAGGGTTAGGTTAGATTTAAGTTAAGGCTAAGGGTTAGGGTTAGGTTGAGGGGTAGGTTTAGGTTAAGGGTTAGGGTTAGGTTTAGGGTAAGTGTAAGGTTTAGGTTTAGGGTTAGGTTTACGGTTAGGGTTAGGGTAAGGTTAAGGGTTAGGGTTACGTTTAGGGTTAGGGTGAGGGTTAGGGTTAGGGTTAGGGTAAGGATTAAGGTTATGGTTAGGGTTAGGGTAGGGGTTAGGGTAAGGGTAAGTGTCAAGGTTAGGGTTAGGGTGAGGATAAGGGTAAGGGTTAGGGTTAGGATTAGGGTTAGCGTTAGGGTTAGGGGTTAGGCTTAGGGTCAGGTTTATGTTTAGGGTTAGGGTAAGGGTAAGGGTAAGGGTTAGAGTAAGGGTTAGGGTTAGGGTTAGGGTAAGGGATACTGTTAGGGTTAGGGTAAGGGTATGCGTTAGGGTTAGGGTTAGTGTTAGGGTTAGCGATCTGGTAAGGGTAAGGGTTAGGTTTAGGGTTAGGGTTAAGGTAAGGCTAAGGGTTAGGGTTAGGGTGAGGGATAGGTTTAGGTTAAGGGTTAGGGTTAGGTTTAGGGTAAGTGTAAGGTTTAGTGTTAGGTTTAGGTTTAGGTTTAGGTTTAGGGTAAGGGTAAGGGTTAGGGTTACGGTTAGGGTTAGGGTTAGGTTTAGGGTTAGGGTAAGGGTTAAGGTTATGCTTAGGGTTAGGGTAGGGGTTAGGAAAAGGTGTTGGGGTTAGGGTTAGGGTTAGGATAAGGGTAAGGGTTAGGGTTAGGTTTAGGGTTAGTGTTAGTGTAAGGGTTAGGGTTAGCCTTAGGGTAAGTGTTAGGGTTAAGGTTAGGGTTAGGGTTAGGGTTAGGTTTTGGGTTAGGGTTAGGGTTAGGTTTGGGGTTAGGGCTGGGTTAGGGTTAGGGTTAGGGTTTGGGTTAGGGTTAGACTTAGGGGTTAGGGTTATGGTTAGGATTAGGGTTAGAGTTAGGGTAAGGTTAAGGGTTAATGTTATGATTAGGGTTAGGGTTAGGGTAACGGGTAGGGTTAGGGTTAGGTTTAGAGTTAGGGTTAGGGTAAGGGTGAGGGTTAGGGTTAGGTTTAGGGTTAGGTTTAGGGTTACGGTTAGAGTTGGGGTTAGGGTTAGGGTAAGGTTATGTGTTAGGGTTAGGTTTATGTTTAGGGTTAGGGTTAGGGTTAGCATTAGGGTAAGGGTAAGGGTAAGGCTTCGGGTTAGGGTCAGGGTAAAGGTAAGGGTAAGGGTTAGGTTTAGGATTAGGGTTATGTTTAGGGTAAAGTTTAGGTTTAGGGTTAGGGTTAGGGTTAGGTTTAGGGTAGGGATTAGGGTTAGGGTTAGGGTTAGGGTTAGGGTAAGGGTCAGGGTTAGGGTTAGTGTTAGGGCAAGGGTTAGGTTTAGGGATTAGGGTTAGGGTTAGGGTAAGGGTAAGGTTTAGGGTTAGAGTTACGTTTATGGTTAGGTTTAGGGTTAGGATTATGGTAAGGGTAAGGGTTAGGGATAGGGTTAGGTTTAGGGTTAGGGTTAGTGTAAGGGTTAGGGTAAGGGTAAGGTTTAGGGTTAGGGTTAGGTTTAGGGTTAGGTTTAGGGTTACGGTTAGGGTTAGGGTAAGGGTTAGTGTTAGGGTTAGGGTAAGGGTTAGGGTTAGGGTTAGGGGTAGGGGTAGATTTAGGGGTAGAGTTAGGGTTAGCATTAAGGTTAGAGTTAGGATTAGGGTTAGGGTAAGGGTAAGGGTTACGGTTAGGGTTAAGTTTGGGTTTACGGTGAGGGTAAGGGTAAGCGTTAGGGTTAGGGTTAGCATTAAGGTTAGGGTTAGGGTTAGGGTTAGGGTTAGGGTTAGGGATTACAGTTAGGATTAGGATAAGGATAAGGGTTAGGCTTAGGGTTAGGCTTAGGCTTAGGGTTAGGATTAGGGTTAATGATAGGGTTAGGTTTGGGGTTAGGTTTAGTGTAAGGGTAAGGGTTAGGGTTAGGGTTAGGTTTATTGATAAGGTTAGGGTTAGGTTTCGGGTTAGGGTAAGGGTAAGGGTTAGGTTATGTTTAGGGATAAGGTTAGGGTTAGGGTTAGGGTTCGGTTTAGGGATAGGGTGAGGGTAAGGGTAAGGGTAAGGTTTAGTTTTAGGGCTAGGTTTAAGTTTAGGGTTAGGATTATGGTTAGGGTTAGGGTAAGGGTAAGGTTTAAGGTTAGGGTTAGGGTTAGCGTTAGGGTAAGGGTTAGGGTTAGGGTTAGGGTAAGGGTTAGGTTTAGGGTTAGGGTTAGGTTTAGGGTTAGGTTTAGGTTAAGGGTAAGGGTTAGGTTTAGGGTTAGGGTTAGGGTTAAGGTTAGGGTTAGGTTTATTGTTAGTGTAAGGGTTAGACTTAGGGTTAGAGTTAGGTTTAGATTAGGGTAAGGGTAAGGGTTAGGGTTAGGGTAAGGGTAAGGGATAGGTTTAGGGTAGGGTTAAGGTTAGGTTGAGGGTGAGTGTAAGGGTAAGGGTTAGGGTTAGAGTTAGGGTTAGTGTTAGTGTAAGGGTTAGGGTTAGCCTTAGGGTAAGTTTTAGGATTAAGGTTAGGGTTAGGGTTAGGGTTAGGGTTCGGGTTAGACTTAGGGGTTAGTGTTAGGGTTAGGGTTAGGGTTAGGTTTGGGGTTAGGGTTAGGGTAAGGGTAAGGGTTAGGTCTGGGTTAGGGTAGGGTTAAGGTTAGGGTTAGGGTTAGGGTTAGGGTTATGTTTAGGGTTAGTGTTAGGTTAAGGGTAAGGGTTAGGGTTAGGGGTTATGGTTAGGGTTATGGAAAGGGTAAGGGTAAGGGTTAGGGCTAGGGTTAGGGTAAGGATTAGGGTTAGGGTTAGGGTCAGCGTAGTGGTTAGGGTTAGGGTTAGGGTTAGCATTTAGGTTAGGGTTAGGGTTAGGTTTAAGGTTAGGGTTAAGGTTAGGGTTAGGGTTAAGGTTAGGGTAAGGGTAAGGGTTAGGTTAGGGTTAGGGTTAGGGATAGGATAAGGGTTAGTGTTAGGGATAGGTTTAGGTTTAGGGTTAGGGTTAGGGTTAGTGTAAGGGTAAGGGTTAGAGTTAGGTTTAGGGTTAGGGTAAGGGTAAGGGTTAGGGTTAGGGTAAGGATAAGGGTTAGGTTTAGGGTAGGGTTAAGGTTAGGTTTAGGGTGAGGGTATGGGTAAGGGTTAGGGTTAGTATTAGGGATAGGCTTAGTGTAAGAGTTAGGGTTAGCATTAGGGTAAGTGTTAGGGTT
>JANJXV010000048.1:6622500-6675000 GCA_024803745.1 Megascapheus bottae
TAAGGGTAAGGGTTAGGGTTAGAGTTAGGGTTAGGGTTAGTGTTAGGTTTAGGTTTAGGGTTACGGTAATGATAAGGTTCAGGGTTAGAGTTAAGGTTAGGGTTAAGATTAGGTTTAGGTTTAGGGTTAGGGTTAGGGTAAGGGTAAGGGTTAGGTTTAGGATTAGGGTTAAGTTTAGGTTTAGGGTTAGGGTTAGGGTAAGTGCTAGGGTTAGGGTAGGGTAAGGGTTAGGGTTAGGGTTAGAGTTAGGTTTAGGGTTAGAGTAAGGGTTAGGGTTAGGGTTAGGATTAGGGTTAGTGTTAGGTTTAGGGTTAGGGTTAGGGTAATGGTAAGGTTTAGGGTTAGGGTTAGGGTTAAGGTTAGGGTTAGGGTTAGGGTTAGGTTTAGGGTTAGGGTTAGGGTAAGGGTAAGGGTTAGGGTTAGGTTTAGGGTTAAGGTTAGTGATAGGGTTAGGGTTAGGGTAAGGGTTAGGGTTAGGGTAAGGATAAGGTTTAGAGTTAGGGTAAGGATCAGGGTTAGGGTTAGGGTTAGATTAATGTTATGGTTAGGGATTAGGGTTACGGGGAGGGTTAGGGTTAGTGTAAGGGTTAGGGTTAGGGTTAGGGTTAGGGTTAGGGTAAGGGTAAGGGTTAGGTTATGGTTAGGGATAAGGTTAGGGTTAGGGTTAGGGTTCGGTTTAGGGATAGGGTTAGGGTAAGGTAAGGGTAAGGTTTAAGGTTAGGGTTATTGTTAAGTTTAGGGTTAGTATTATGGTTAGGGTTAGGGTAAGAGTAAGGTTTAAGGTTAGGGTTAGGGTTAGGGTTAGGGTAAGGGTTAGGGTTAGGGTTAGGGTTAAGGTAAGTGTTAGGGTTAGAGTTAGGGTTAGGGTAAGTGTTATGGTTAGGGTTAGGGTTAGGGTAAGGGTTAGGGTTAGGGTTAGGGTTAGGGTTAGGGTAAGTGTTAGGGTTAGGGTTAGGGTAAGGGTAAGGGTTAGGGCTGGGTTAGGGTAGGGTTAAGGTTAGGGTTAGCTTTAGAGTTAGGGTTAGGGTTATGTTTAGGGTTTGGGTTAGGTTAGGGTAAGGGTTAGGGTTAGGGGTTACGGTTAGTGTTAGGGAAAGGGTAAGGGTTAGGGTTAGGGTTAGGGATAGGGTTAGCGTAAGGATTAGGGTTAGGGTTAGGGTCAGGGTAGGGGTTAGGGTTAGGGTTAGGGTTAGCATTAAGGTTAGGGTTAGGGTTAGGGTTAAGGTTAGGGTTAAAGTTAGGGTTAGGTTTAGGGTTAGGGTAAGGGTAAGGGTTAGGTTAGGGTTAGGGTTAGGGTTAGGATAATGGTTATTTTTAGGGATAGCGTTAGGTTTAGGGTTAGGATTAGGGTTAGGGTTAGGGTTAGTGTAAGGATAAGGGTTAGGGTTAGGGTTAGAGTTAGGTTTAGGGTTAGGGTAAGGGTAAGGGTTAATGTTAGGGTAAGGGTAAGGGTTAGGTTTAGGGTAGGGTTAAGGTTAGGTTTAGGGTGAGGGTATGGGTAAGGTTTAGGTTTAGAATTAGGGTTAGGGTTAGTGTAAGGGTTAGGGTTAGCTTACGGTAAGTGTTAGGGTTAGGGTTAGTGTTATGATAAGGGTATGGGTTAGGGTTAGGGTTAGGGTTAGACTTAGGGGTTACGGTTAGGGTTAGGTTTGGGGATAGGGTAGGGTAAGGGTAAGGGTTAGGGTTAGAGTTAGGGTTAGGGTTAGTGTTAGGTTTAGGTTTAGGGTTACGGTAATGATAAGGTTCAGGGTTAGAGTTAAGGTTAGGGTTAAGATTAGGTTTAGGTTTAGGGTTAGGGTTAGGGTAAGGGTAAGGGTTAGGTTTAGGATTAGGGTTGAGTTTAGGTTTAGGGTTAGGGTTAGGGTAAGTGCTAGGGTTAGGGTAGGGTAAGGGTTAGGGTTAGGGTTAGAGTTAGGTTTAGGGTTAGAGTAAGGGTTAGGGTTAGGGTTAGGATTAGGGTTAGTGTTAGGTTTAGGGTTAGGGTTAGGGTAATGGTAAGGTTTAGGGTTAGGGTTAGGGTTAAGGTTAGGGTTAGGGTTAGGGTTAGGTTTAGGGTTAGGGTTAGGGTAAGGGTAAGGGTTAGGGTTAGGTTTAGGGTTAAGGTTAGTGATAGGGTTAGGGTTAGGGTAAGGGTTAGGGTTAGGGTAAGGATAAGGTTTAGAGTTAGGGTAAGGATCAGGGTTAGGGTTAGGGTTAGATTAATGTTATGGTTAGGGATTAGGGTTACGGGGAGGGTTAGGGTTAGTGTAAGGGTTAGGGTTAGGGTTAGGGTTAGGGTTAGGGTAAGGGTAAGGGTTAGGTTATGGTTAGGGATAAGGTTAGGGTTAGGGTTAGGGTTCGGTTTAGGGATAGGGTTAGGGTAAGGTAAGGGTAAGGTTTAAGGTTAGGGTTATTGTTAAGTTTAGGGTTAGTATTATGGTTAGGGTTAGGGTAAGAGTAAGGTTTAAGGTTAGGGTTAGGGTTAGGGTTAGGGTAAGGGTTAGGGTTAGGGTTAGGGTTAAGGTAAGTGTTAGGGTTAGAGTTAGGGTTAGGGTAAGTGTTATGGTTAGGGTTAGGGTTAGGGTAAGGGTTAGGGTTAGGGTTAGGGTTAGGGTTAGGGTAAGTGTTAGGGTTAGGGTTAGGGTAAGGGTAAGGGTTAGGGCTGGGTTAGGGTAGGGTTAAGGTTAGGGTTAGCTTTAGAGTTAGGGTTAGGGTTATGTTTAGGGTTTGGGTTAGGTTAGGGTAAGGGTTAGGGTTAGGGGTTACGGTTAGTGTTAGGGAAAGGGTAAGGGTTAGGGTTAGGGTTAGGGATAGGGTTAGCGTAAGGATTAGGGTTAGGGTTAGGGTCAGGGTAGGGGTTAGGGTTAGGGTTAGGGTTAGCATTAAGGTTAGGGTTAGGGTTAGGGTTAAGGTTAGGGTTAAAGTTAGGGTTAGGTTTAGGGTTAGGGTAAGGGTAAGGGTTAGGTTAGGGTTAGGGTTAGGGTTAGGATAATGGTTATTTTTAGGGATAGCGTTAGGTTTAGGGTTAGGATTAGGGTTAGGGTTAGGGTTAGTGTAAGGATAAGGGTTAGGGTTAGGGTTAGAGTTAGGTTTAGGGTTAGGGTAAGGGTAAGGGTTAATGTTAGGGTAAGGGTAAGGGTTAGGTTTAGGGTAGGGTTAAGTTTTGGTTTAGGGTGAGGGTATGGCTAAGGGTTAGGGTTAGAATTAGGGTTAGGCTTAGTGTAAGGGTTAGGGTTAGCTTAGGGTAAGTGTTAGGGTTAGGGTTAGTGTTACGATAAGGGTATGGGTTAGGGTTAGGGTTAGGGTTAGACTTAGGGGTTAGGGTTAGCGTTAGGTTTGGGCATAGGTTTAGGGTAAAGGTAAGGGTTAGGTTTAGAGTTAGGGTTAGGCTTAGTGTTAGGTTTAGGGTTAGGTTAGGGTTAAGGTTAGGTTTAGGTTTAGGGTAGGGTTAGGGTAAGGGTAAGGGTTAGGGTTAGGGTTAGGGTTAAGGTTAGGGTTAGGGTTAGGGTCAGTGTTAGGTTTAGGGTTAGAGTAAGGGTTAGGGTTAGGGTTAGGGTTACGGTTAGGTTAAGGTTAGTGTTAGGGTTTAGGGTTAGGTTTAGGGTTAGGGTTAGGGTAAGGGTTAGGGTTAGTGTTAGGGTTATGTTAAGGGTTAGGGTGAGGGTGAGGGTTATGATAAGGGTAAGTGTTAGGGTTAGGGGTTGGGGTAGGGGTAGGTTTAGTGTAAGGGTTATGGTTAGGGGTAGGTTAAGGGTAAGTGTTAGGGTTACTGTTAGGATTAGTGTTAGGTTCTGGTTAAGGTTAAGGGTTAGGGTTAGGGTTATGTTTAGGGTTAGGGTTCTGGTTAGGGTTCGGGTTAGATTTAGGGTTAGGGATAGTGTAAGGGTTTGGTTTAGGGTTAGGGTTAGGTTTAGGGTTAGGGCTACGGTTAGGGTTAGGGTTAGGTTTAGGGTTAAATTTAGGTTAAGGGTAAGGGTTAGTTTTAGGGTTAGGGTTAAGGTTATGGTTAGGTTTAGGGTTAGTGTAAGGGTTAGGCATAGGGTTAGAGTTAGGTTTAGGTTAGGGTAAGGGTAAGGGTTAGGGTTAGTGTAAGGGTAAGGGATAGGTTTAGGGTAGGGTTAAGGTTAGGTTTACGGTGAGGGTAAGGGTAAGGGGTAGGGTCAGAGTTAGGGTTAGTGTTAGTGTAAGGGTTAGGGGTAGCCTTAGGGTAAGTGTTAGGGTTAAGGTTAGGGTTAGGGTTAGGGTTAGGGTTAGGGTTAGACTTAGGGGTTAGTGTTAGGGTTAGGGTTAGCGTTAAGTTTGGGGTTAGGGGTAGGGTAAGGGTAAGGGTTAGGGCTGGGTTAGGGTAGGGTTAAGGTTAGGGTTAGGGTTAGGGTTAGGGTTATGTTTAGGGTTAGGGTTAGGTTAAGGGTAAGCATTACGGTTAGGGGTTACGGTTAGGGTTAGGGAAAGGGTAAGGGTTAAGGTTAGGTTTAGGGTAAGGATAAGGGTTAGGGTTAGGGTCAGGGTAGGGGTTAGGGTTAGGGTTAGCATTAAGGTTAGGGTTAGGGTTAGGGTTAAGGTTAGGGTTAAGGTTAGGGTTAGGGTTAGGGTTAGGGTGAGGGTAAGGGTTAGGTTAGGGTTAGGGTTAGGGTTAGGGTAAGGGTTAGTGTTAGGGATAGGGTTAGGTTTAGGGTTAGGTTTAGGGTTAGGGTTAGGGTTGGTGTAAGGGTAAGGGTTAGGGTTAGGATTAGATTTGGTTTAGGGTTAGCGTAAGGGTAAGGGTTGGGGTTAGGGTAAGGGTAAGGGTTAGGTTTAGGGTAAGGTTAAGGTTAGGTTTAGGGTGAGGGTATGGGTAAGGGTTAGGGTTAGAATTAGGGTTAGGGTTAGTGTAAGGGTTAGGGTTAGCTTAGGGTAAGTGTTAGGGTTAGGGTTAGTGTTATGATAAGGGTATGGGTTAGGGTTAGGGTTAGGGTTAGACTTAGGGGTTACGGTTAGGGTTAGGTTTGGGGATATGGTAGGGTAAGGGTAAGGGTAAGAGTTAGCGTTAGGGTTAGGGTTAGTGTTAGGTTTAGGCTTAGGGTTACGGTAATGATAAGGTTCAGGGTTAGAGTTAAGGTTAGGGTTAAGGTTAGGTTTAGGGTTAGGGTTAGGGTTAGGGTAAGGGTAAGGGTAAGGGTTAGATTTAGGGTTAGGGTAAGGGTAAGGGTTAGGGTTAGGGTTAGGGTTAAGTTTAGGTTTAGGGTTAGGATTAGGGTAAGTGCTAGGGTTAGGGTAGGGTAAGGGTTAGGGTTAGGGTTAGAGTTAGGTTTAGGGTTAGAGTAAGGGTTAGGGTTATGGTTAGGGTTAGGGTTACGGTTAGGTTAAGGTTAGGGTTAGGCATTAGGGTTAGGTTTAGGGTTAGGGTTAGGGTTAGGGTAAGGGTTAGGTTTAGGGTAAGGGTAAGGGTTAGGGTCAGGGTTAGGGTTAGGGTTAAGATTAGGGTTAGGGTTAGGTTAGGGTTAGTTTTCTTGTTAGGGTTAGGGTAAGGGTAAGCATTAGGTTTAGGGTTAGGGTAGGGTTAAGGTTAGGGTTAGGGTTAGGGTTAGGATTAGGATTAGGGTTAGGGTTAGGTTAAGGGTAAGGGTTAGTGTTAGAGTTATGGTTAAGGTTAGGGAAAGGGTAAGGGTTAGGGTTAGGATTAGGGTTAGGGTAAGGATTAGGGTTAGCGTTAGGGTCAGGGTAGGGGTTAGGGTTAGGGATAGGGTTAGGGTTAGGGTTAGGTTTAGGGTTAGTGTTAGGGTAAGAGTAAAGGTTAGGGTTAGGGTTAAGGTTAGGGTTAGGGTTAGTGTGAGGGTAAGGTTAAGGGTTAGGTTAGGGTTAGGGTTAGGGTAAGGGTAAGGGTTAGGGTCAGGTTTAGAGTTAGGTTTAGGGTTAGGGTAAGGGTAAGGGTTTGGGTTAGGGTAAGGGTAAGGGTTAGGTTTAGGGTAGAGTTAAGTTTGGGTTTTGGGTGAGGGTAAGGGTAAGGGTTAGGGTTAGAGTTAGGGTTAGGTTTAGTGTAAGGGTTAGGGTTAGCGTTAGGGTTAGGGTGAGGGTAAGTGTTATGGTTAAGGTTAGTATTAGGATAAGGGTATGGGTTAGGGTTAGGGTTAGGGGTAGACTTAGGGATTAGGGTTAGGATTAGGCTTATAGTTATGTTTGGGGTTAGGCTTAGGGTAAGGGTAAGGGTTAGGGTTAGTGTTAGGGTTAGGGTTAGTGTTAGGTTTAGGGTTAGGGTTAGGGTAATGGTAAGATTTAGGGTTAGGGTTAGGGTTAAGGTTAGGGTTAGGGTTAGGGTTAGGTTTAGGGTTAGGGTTAGGGTAAGGGTAAGGGTTAGGGTTAGGGTTAGGGTTAAGGTTAGGGTTAGGGTTAGGGTTAGGGTAAGGGTTAGGGTTAGGGTAAGGGTAAGGTTTAGAGTTAGGGTAAGGATTAGGGTTAGGGTTAGGGTTAGATTAAGGTTAGGGTTAGGGGTTAGGGTTACGGGGAGGGTTAGGGTTAGTGTAAGGGTTAGGGTTAGGGTTAGGTTTAGGGTAAGGGTAAGTGTTAGGGTTAGGGTTAGGGTTACGGTTAGGGTAAGTGTTAGGGTAAGGGTTAGGGTTAGGTTAGGTTTAGGGTTGGGGCTAAGTTTAGGGTTATGTTTAGGTTAAGGTTTAGGGTTAGGGTTACGGTTAGGGTAAGGGTAAGTGTAGGGTTAGTGTTAGGATTAGGGTTAGGGTAAGGGTTAGGGTTAGGGTGGGGGTTAAGTTTAGGGTTAGGGTTAGGGTAAGGGTAAGGGTTAGGTTAGGGTTACGGTTAGGGTTAAGGTTAGGGTAAGGGTTAGGGTTAGGATTAGGATTAAGGGTAGGGGTAGAGTTAGGTTTAGGGTAAGGGTAAGTGTTAGGGTTAAGGTTAGGGTTAGGGTTAGGTTTAGGGTTAGGGTTAGACTTAGGGTTTAGTGTTAGGTTTAGGGTTAGGGTTAGATTTGGGGTTACGGTTAGTTTAAGGTTAAGGGTTAGGAATATGGTTAGGGTAGGGTTAAGGTTAGGGTTAGGGTTTGGGTTAGGGTTAGGGTTAGGTTTAGGGTTAGGGTTAGGTTAAGGGTAAGGGTTAGGGTTAGGGGTTACTGTTAGGGTTAAGGAAAGGGTAAGGGTTAGGTTTAGGGTGAGGGTAAGGATTAGGGTTAGGGTTAGGGTCAGGGTAGGAGTTAGGGTTACGGTTAGGGTTAGCATTAAGTTTAGGGTTAGGGTTAGAGTTAAAATTAGGGTTAAGGTTAGGGTTAGGGTTAGGGTAAGGGTAAGGGTTATGTTAGGGTTAGGTTTAGGTTTAGGATAAGTGTTAGTGTTAGGGATAGGGTTAGGCTTAGGGTTAGGTTTAGGGTTAGGATTAGGGTTAGTGTAAGGGTAAGGGTAAGGGTTAGGGTTAGAGTTAGGTTTAGGGTTAGGGTAAGGGTAAGGGTTAGTGTTAGGGTAAGGGTAAGGGTTAGGTTTAGGGTAGGGTTAAGGTTAGGTTTAGGGTGAGGGTATGGGTAAGGTTTAGGTTTAGAATTAGGGTTAGGGTTAGTGTAAGGGTTAGGGTTAGCTTACGGTAAGTGTTAGGGTTAGGGTTAGTGTTATGATAAGGGTATGGGTTAGGGTTAGGGTTAGGGTTAGACTTAGGGGTTACGGTTAGGGTTAGGTTTGGGGATAGGGTAGGGTAAGGGTAAGGGTTAGGGTTAGAGTTAGGGTTAGGTTTAGTGTTAGGTTTAGGTTTAGGGTTACGGTAATGATAAGGTTCAGGGTTAGAGTTAAGGTTAGGGTTAAGATTAGGTTTAGGTTTAGGGTTAGGGTTAGGGTAAGGGTAAGGGTTAGGTTTAGGATTAGGGTTAAGTTTAGGTTTAGGGTTAGGGTTAGGGTAAGTGCTAGGGTTAGGGTAGGGTAAGGGTTAGAGTTAGGGTTAGAGTTAGGTTTAGGGTTAGAGTAAGGGTTAGGGTTAGAGTTAGGATTAGGGTTAGTGTTAGGTTTAGGGTTAGGGTTAGGGTAATGGTAAGGTTTAGGGTTAGGGTTAGGGTTAAGGTTAGGGTTAGGGTTAGGGTTAGGTTTAGGGTTAGGGTTAGGGTAAGGGTAAGGGTTAGGGTTAGGTTTAGGGTTAAGGTTAGTGATAGGGTTAGGGTTAGGGTAAGGGTTAGGGTTAGGGTAAGGGTAAGGTTTAGAGTTAGGGTAAGGATCAGGGTTAGGGTTAGGGTTAGATTAAGGTTATGGTTAGGGATTAGGGTTACGGGGAGGGTTAGGGTTAGTGTAAGGGTTAGGGTTAGGGTTAGGGTTAGGGTTAGGGTTAGAGTTAGGGTTTAGGGTTAGGTTTAGGGTTAGGGTTAGGTTAAGGGTAAGGGTTAGGGTTAGGGGTTACGGTTAGGGTTAAGGAAAGGGTAAGGGTTAGGTTTAGGGTGAGGGTAAGGATTAGGGTTAGGGTTAGGGTCAGGGTAGGAGTTAGGGTTACGGTTAGGGTTAGCATTAAGTTTAGGGTTAGGGTTAGGGTTAAAATTAGGGTTAAGGTTAGGGTTAGGGTTAGGGTAAGGGTAAGGGTTATGTTAGGGTTAGGTTTAGGTTTAGGATAAGTGTTAGTGTTAGGGATAGGGTTAGGCTTAGGGTTAGGTTTAGGGTTAGGATTAGGGTTAGTGTAAGGGTAAGGGTTAGGGTTAGGGTTAGAGTTAGGTTTAGGGTTAGGGTAAGGGTAAGGGTTAGTGTTAGGGTAAGGGTAAGGGTTAGGTTTAGGGTAGGGTTAAGGTTAGGTTTAGGGTGAGGGTATGGGTAAGGTTTAGGTTTAGAATTAGGGTTAGGGTTAGTGTAAGGGTTAGGGTTAGCTTACGGTAAGTGTTAGGGTTAGGGTTAGTGTTATGATAAGGGTATGGGTTAGGGTTAGGGTTAGGGTTAGACTTAGGGGTTACGGTTAGGGTTAGGTTTGGGGATAGGGTAGGGTAAGGGTAAGGGTTAGGGTTAGAGTTAGGGTTAGGGTTAGTGTTAGGTTTAGGTTTAGGGTTACGGTAATGATAAGGTTCAGGGTTAGAGTTAAGGTTAGGGTTAAGATTAGGTTTAGGTTTAGGGTTAGGGTTAGGGTAAGGGTAAGGGTTAGGTTTAGGATTAGGGTTAAGTTTAGGTTTAGGGTTAGGGTTAGGGTAAGTGCTAGGGTTAGGGTAGGGTAAGGGTTAGGGTTAGGGTTAGAGTTAGGTTTAGGGTTAGAGTAAGGGTTAGGGTTAGGGTTAGGATTAGGGTTAGTGTTAGGTTTAGGGTTAGGGTTAGGGTAATGGTAAGGTTTAGGGTTAGGGTTAGGGTTAAGGTTAGGGTTAGGGTTAGGGTTAGGTTTAGGGTTAGGGTTAGGGTAAGGGTAAGGGTTAGGGTTAGGTTTAGGGTTAAGGTTAGTGATAGGGTTAGGGTTAGGGTAAGGGTTAGGGTTAGGGTAAGGGTAAGGTTTAGAGTTAGGGTAAGGATCAGGGTTAGGGTTAGGGTTAGATTAAGGTTATGGTTAGGGATTAGGGTTACGGGGAGGGTTAGGGTTAGTGTAAGGGTTAGGGTTAGGGTTAGGGTTAGGGTTAGGGTAAGGGTAAGTGTTAGGGTTAGGGTTAGGGTTACGGTTAGGGTAAGTGTTTTGGTAAGGGTTAGGGTTAGGTTAGGTTTAGGGTTGGGGCTAAGGTTAGGGTTATGTTTAGGTTAAGGTTTAGGGTTACGGTTACGGTTAGGGTAAGGGTAAGTGTAGGGTTAGGGTTAGGATTAGGGTTAGGGTAAGGGTTAGGGTTAGGGTGGGGGTTAAGTTTAGGGTTAGGGTTAGGGTAAGGGTAAGGGTTAGGTTAGGGTTACGGTTAGGGTTAAGGTTATGGTAAGGGTTAGGGTTAGGATTAGGATTAAGGGTAGGGGTAGAGTTAGGTTTAGGGTAAGGGTTAGTGTTAGGGTTAAGGTTAGGGTTAGGGTTAGGTTTAGGGTTAGGGTTAGACTTAGGGTTTAGTGTTAGGTTTAGGGTTAGGGTTAGATTTGGGGTTATGGTTAGTTTAAGGTTAAGGGTTAGGAATATGGTTAGGGTAGGGTTAAGTTTAGGGTTAGGGTTTTGGTTAGGGTTAGGGTTAGGGTTAGGGTTAGGGTTAGGTTAAGGGTAAGGGTTAGGGTTAGGGGTTACGGTTAGTGTTAAGGAAAGGGTAAGGGTTAGGTTTAGGGTGAGGGTAAGGATTAGGGTTAGGGTTAGGGTCAGGGTAGGTGTTAGGGTTAGGGTTAGGGTTAGCATTAAGGTTAGGGTTAGGGTTAGGGTTAGGGTTAAGTTTAGGGTTAGTGTTAGGTTAGTGTAAGGGTAAGGGTTATGTTAGGGTTAGGGTTAGGTTTAGGATAAGTGTTAGTGTTAGGAATAGGGTTAGGCTTAGGGTTAGGTTTAGTGTTAGGGTTAGAGTTAGTGTAAGGGTAAGGGTTAGGGTTAGGGTTAGAGTTAGGTTTAGGGTTAGGGTAAGGGTAAGGGTTAGTGTTAGGGTAAGGGTAAGGGTTAGGTTTAGGGTAGGGTTAAGGTTAGGTTTAGGGTGAGGGTATGGGTAAGGGTTAGGGTTAGAATTAGGGTTAGGGTTAGTGTAAGGGTTAGGGTTAGCTTAGGGTAAGTGTTAGGGTTAGGGTTAGTGTTATGATAAGGGTATGGGTTAGGGTTAGGTTTAGGGTTAGACTTAGGGGTTACGGTTAGGGTTAGGTTTGGGGATAGGGTAGGGTAAGGTTAAGGGTTAGGGTTAGAGTTAGGGTTAGGGTTAGTGTTAGGTTTAGGTTTAGGGTTACGGTAATGATAAGGTTCAGGGTTAGAGTTAAGGTTAGGGTTAGGGTTAGGGTAAGGGTAAGGTTAAGGGTTAGGTTAGGGTTAGGTTTAGGGTTAGGATAAGGGTTAGTGTTAGGTTTACTGTGAGGTTTAGGGTTAGGGTTTGGGTTAGGGTTAGGGTAAGGGTAAGGGTTAGGGTTAGGATTAGAGTTAGGTTTAGGGTTAGGGTAAGGGTAAGGGTTTGGGTTAGGGTAAGGGTAAGGGTTAGGGTTAGTGTAAGGGTAAGGGATAGGTTTAGGGTAGGGTTAAGGTTAGGTTTACGGTGAGGGTAAGGGTAAGGGGTAGGGTCAGAGTTAGGGTTAGTGTTAGTGTAAGGGTTAGGGGTAGCCTTAGGGTAAGTGTTAGGGTTAAGGTTAGGGTTAGGGTTAGGGTTAGGGTTAGGGTTAGACTTAGGGGTTAGTGTTAGGGTTAGGGTTAGCGTTAAGTTTGGGGTTAGGGGTAGGGTAAGGGTAAGGGTTAGGGCTGGGTTAGGGTAGGGTTAAGGTTAGGGTTAGGGTTAGGGTTAGGGTTATGTTTAGGGTTAGGGTTAGGTTAAGGGTAAGCATTACAGTTAGGGGTTACGGTTAGGGTTAGGGAAAGGGTAAGGGTTAAGGTTAGGTTTAGGGTAAGGATAAGGGTTAGGGTTAGGGTCAGGGTAGGGGTTAGGGTTAGGGTTAGCATTAAGGTTAGGGTTAGGGTTAGGGTTAAGGTTAGGGTTAAGGTTAGGGTTAGGGTTAGGGTTAGGGTGAGGGTAAGGGTTAGGTTAGGGTTAGGGTTAGGGTTAGGGTTAGGGTAAGGGTTAGTGTTAGGGATAGGGTTAGGTTTAGGGTTAGGTTTAGGGTTAGGGTTAGGGTTGGTGTAAGGGTAAGGGTTAGGGTTAGGATTAGATTTGGTTTAGGGTTAGCGTAAGGGTAAGGGTTGGGGTTAGGGTAAGGGTAAGGGTTAGGTTTAGGGTAAGGTTAAGGTTAGGTTTAGGGTGAGGGTATGGGTAAGGGTTAGGGTTAGAATTAGGGTTAGGGTTAGTGTAAGGGTTAGGGTTAGCTTAGGGTAAGTGTTAGGGTTAGGGTTAGTGTTATGATAAGGGTATGGGTTAGGGTTAGGGTTAGGGTTAGGGTTAGACTTAGGGGTTACGGTTAGGGTTAGGTTTGGGGATAGGGTAGGGTAAGGGTAAGGGTAAGAGTTAGCGTTAGGGTTAGGGTTAGTGTTAGGTTTGGTTTAGGGTTACGGTAATGATAAGGTTCAGGGTTAGAGTTAAGGTTAGGGTTAAGGTTAGGTTTAGGGTTAGGGTTAGGGTTAGGGTAAGGGTAAGGGTTAGATTTAGGGTTAGGGTAAGGGTAAGGGTTAGGGTTAGGGTTAGGGTTAAGTTTAGGTTTAGGGTTAGGATTAGGGTAAGTGCTAGGGTTAGGGTAGGGTAAGGGTTAGGGTTAGGGTTAGAGTTAGGTTTAGGGTTAGAGTAAGGGTTAGGGTTATGGTTAGGGTTAGGGTTACGGTTAGGTTAAGGTTAGGGTTAGGCATTAGGGTTATGTTTAGGGTTAGTGTTAGGGTTAGGGTAAGGGTTAGGTTTAGGGTAAGGGTAAGGGTTAGGGTCAGGGTTAGGGTTAGGGTTAAGATTAGGGTTAGGGTTAGGTTAGGGTTAGTTTTCTTGTTAGGGTTAGGGTAAGGGTAAGCATTAGGTTTAGGGTTAGGGTAGGGTTAAGGTTAGGGTTAGGGTTAGGGTTAGGATTAGGATTAGGGTTAGGGTTAGGTTAAGGGTAAGGGTTAGTGTTAGAGTTATGGTTAAGGTTAGGGAAAGGGTAAGGGTTAGGGTTAGGATTAGGGTTAGGGTAAGGATTAGGGTTAGCGTTAGGGTCAGGGTAGGGGTTAGGGTTAGGGATAGGGTTAGGGTTAGGTTTAGGGTTAGTGTTAGGGTAAGAGTAAAGGTTAGGGTTAGGGTTAAGGTTAGGGTTAGGGTTAGTGTGAGGGTAAGGTTAAGGGTTAGGTTAGGGTTAGGGTTAGGGTTAGGGTAAGGGTAAGGGTTAGGGTCAGGTTTAGAGTTAGGTTTAGGGTTAGGGTAAGGGTAAGGGTTTGGGTTAGGGTAAGGGTAAGGGTTAGGTTTAGGGTAGAGTTAAGTTTGGGTTTTGGGTGAGGGTAAGGGTAAGGGTTAGGGTTAGAGTTAGGGTTAGGTTTAGTGTAAGGGTTAGGGTTAGCGTTAGGGTTAGGGTGAGGGTAAGTGTTATGGTTAAGGTTAGTATTAGGATAAGGGTATGGGTTAGGGTTAGGGTTAGGGGTAGACTTAGGGATTAGGGTTAGGATTAGGCTTATAGTTATGTTTGGGGTTAGGCTTAGGGTAAGGGTAAGGGTTAGGGTTAGTGTTAGGGTTAGGGTTAGTGTTAGGTTTAGGGTTAGGGTTAGGGTAATGGTAAGATTTAGGGTTAGGGTTAGGGTTAAGGTTAGGGTTAGGGTTAGGGTTAGGTTTAGGGTTAGGGTTAGGGTAAGGGTAAGGGTTAGGGTTAGGGTTAGGGTTAAGGTTAGGGTTAGGGTTAGGGTTAGGGTAAGGGTTAGGGTTAGGGTAAGGGTAAGGTTTAGAGTTAGGGTAAGGATTAGGGTTAGGGTTAGGGTTAGATTAAGGTTAGGGTTATGGGTTAGGGTTACGGGGAGGGTTAGGGTTAGTGTAAGGGTTAGGGTTAGGGTTAGGGTTAGGGTAAGGGTAAGTGTTAGGGTTAGGGTTAGGGTTACGGTTAGGGTAAGTGTTAGGGTAAGGGTTAGGGTTAGGTTAGGTTTAGGGTTGGGGCTAAGGTTAGGGTTATGTTTAGGTTAAGGTTTAGGGTTAGGGTTACGGTTAGGGTAAGGGTAAGTGTAGGGTTAGTGTTAGGATTAGGGTTAGGGTAAGGGTTAGGGTTAGGGTGGGGGTTAAGTTTAGGGTTAGGGTTAGGGTAAGGGTAAGGGTTAGGTTAGGGTTACGGTTAGGGTTAAGGTTAGGGTAAGGGTTAGGGTTAGGATTAGGATTAAGGGTAGGGGTAGAGTTAGGTTTAGGGTAAGGGTAAGTGTTAGGGTTAAGGTTAGGGTTAGGGTTAGGTTTAGGGTTAGGGTTAGACTTAGGGTTTAGTGTTAGGTTTAGGGTTAGGGTTAGATTTGGGGTTACGGTTAGTTTAAGGTTAAGGGTTAGGAATATGGTTAGGGTAGGGTTAAGGTTAGGGTTAGGGTTTGGGTTAGGGTTAGGGTTAGGTTTAGGGTTAGGGTTAGGTTAAGGGTAAGGGTTAGGGTTAGGGGTTACTGTTAGGGTTAAGGAAAGGGTAAGGGTTAGGTTTAGGGTGAGGGTAAGGATTAGGGTTAGGGTTAGGGTCAGGGTAGGAGTTAGGGTTACGGTTAGGGTTAGCATTAAGTTTAGGGTTAGGGTTAGGGTTAAAATTAGGGTTAAGGTTAGGGTTAGGGTTAGGGTAAGGGTAAGGGTTATGTTAGGGTTAGGTTTAGGTTTAGGATAAGTGTTAGTGTTAGGGATAGGGTTAGGCTTAGGGTTAGGTTTAGGGTTAGGATTAGGGTTAGTGTAAGGGTAAGGGTTAGGGTTAGGGTTAGAGTTAGGTTTAGGGTTAGGGTAAGGGTAAGGGTTAGTGTTAGGGTAAGGGTAAGGGTTAGGTTTAGGGTAGGGTTAAGGTTAGGTTTAGGGTGAGGGTATGGGTAAGGTTTAGGTTTAGAATTAGGGTTAGGGTTAGTGTAAGGGTTAGGGTTAGCTTACGGTAAGTGTTAGGGTTAGGGTTAGTGTTATGATAAGGGTATGGGTTAGGGTTAGGGTTAGGGTTAGACTTAGGGGTTACGGTTAGGGTTAGGTTTGGGGATAGGGTAGGGTAAGGGTAAGGGTTAGGGTTAGAGTTAGGGTTAGGGTTAGTGTTAGGTTTAGGTTTAGGGTTACGGTAATGATAAGGTTCAGGGTTAGAGTTAAGGTTAGGGTTAAGATTAGGTTTAGGTTTAGGGTTAGGGTTAGGGTAAGGGTAAGGGTTAGGTTTAGGATTAGGGTTAAGTTTAGGTTTAGGGTTAGGGTTAGGGTAAGTGCTAGGGTTAGGGTAGGGTAAGGGTTAGGGTTAGGGTTAGAGTTAGGTTTAGGGTTAGAGTAAGGGTTAGGGTTAGGGTTAGGATTAGGGTTAGTGTTAGGTTTAGGGTTAGGGTTAGGGTAATGGTAAGGTTTAGGGTTAGGGTTAGGGTTAAGGTTAGGGTTAGGGTTAGGGTTAGGTTTAGGGTTAGGGTTAGGGTAAGGGTAAGGGTTAGGGTTAGGTTTAGGGTTAAGGTTAGTGATAGGGTTAGGGTTAGGGTAAGGGTTAGGGTTAGGGTAAGGGTAAGGTTTAGAGTTAGGGTAAGGATCAGGGTTAGGGTTAGGGTTAGATTAAGGTTATGGTTAGGGATTAGGGTTACGGGGAGGGTTAGGGATAGTGTAAGGGTTATGGTTAGGGTTAGGGTTAGGGTAAGGGTAAGTGTTAGGGTTAGGGTTAGGGTTACGGTTAGGGTAAGTGTTTTGGTAAGGGTTAGGGTTAGGTTAGGTTTAGGGTTGGGGCTAAGGTTAGGGTTATGTTTAGGTTAAGGTTTAGGGTTACGGTTACGGTTAGGGTAAGGGTAAGTGTAGGGTTAGGGTTAGGATTAGGGTTAGGGTAAGGGTTAGGGTTAGGGTGGGGGTTAAGTTTAGGGTTAGGGTTAGGGTAAGGGTAAGGGTTAGGTTAGGGTTACGGTTAGGGTTAAGGTTATGGTAAGGGTTAGGGTTAGGATTAGGATTAAGGGTAGGGGTAGAGTTAGGTTTAGGGTAAGGGTTAGTGTTAGGGTTAAGGTTAGGGTTAGGGTTAGGTTTAGGGTTAGGGTTAGACTTAGGGTTTAGTGTTAGGTTTAGGGTTAGGGTTAGATTTGGGGTTATGGTTAGTTTAAGGTTAAGGGTTAGGAATATGGTTAGGGTAGGGTTAAGTTTAGGGTTAGGGTTTTGGTTAGGGTTAGGGTTAGGGTTAGGGTTAGGGTTAGGTTAAGGGTAAGGGTTAGGGTTAGGGGTTACGGTTAGTGTTAAGGAAAGGGTAAGGGTTAGGTTTAGGGTGAGGGTAAGGATTAGGGTTAGGGTTAGGGTCAGGGTAGGAGTTAGGGTTAGGGTTAGGGTTAGCATTAAGGTTAGGGTTAGGGTTAGGGTTAGGGTTAAGTTTAGGGTTAGTGTTAGGGTTAGGGTAAGGGTAAGGGTTATGTTAGGGTTAGGGTTAGGTTTAGGATAAGTGTTAGTGTTAGGAATAGGGTTAGGCTTAGGGTTAGGTTTAGTGTTAGGGTTAGAGTTAGTGTAAGGGTAAGGGTTAGGGTTAGGGTTAGAGTTAGGTTTAGGGTTAGGGTAAGGGTAAGGGTTAGTGTTAGGGTAAGGGTAAGGGTTAGGTTTAGGGTAGGGTTAAGGTTAGGTTTAGGGTGAGGGTATGGGTAAGGGTTAGGGTTAGAATTAGGGTTAGGGTTAGTGTAAGGGTTAGGGTTAGCTTAGGGTAAGTGTTAGGGTTAGGGTTAGTGTTATGATAAGGGTATGGGTTAGGGTTAGGTTTAGGGTTAGACTTAGGGGTTACGGTTAGGGTTAGGTTTGGGGATAGGGTAGGGTAAGGTTAAGGGTTAGGGTTAGAGTTAGGGTTAGGGTTAGTGTTAGGTTTAGGTTTAGGGTTACGGTAATGATAAGGTTCAGGGTTAGAGTTAAGGTTAGGGTTAGGGTTAGGGTAAGGGTAAGGTTAAGGGTTAGGTTAGGGTTAGGTTTAGGGTTAGGATAAGGGTTAGTGTTAGGTTTACTGTGAGGTTTAGGGTTAGGGTTTGGGTTAGGGTTAGGGTAAGGGTAAGGGTAAGGGTTAGGGTTAGGATTAGAGTTAGGTTTAGGGTTAGGGTAAGGGTAAGGGTTTGGGTTAGGGTAAGGGTAAGGGTTAGGGTTAGGGTTAGGGTAAGGGTTAGGGTTAGGGTAAGGGTTAGATTAAGGTTAGGGTTAGGGGTTAGGGTTAGGGGGAGGGTTAGGGTTAGTGTAAGGTTTAGGCTTAGGGTTAGGGTTAGGGTAAGGGTAAGTGTTAGGGTTAGGGTTAGGGTTACGGTTAGGGTAAGGGTTAGGTTTAGGTTAGGTTTAGGGTTGGGGCTAAGGTTAGGGTTAGGTTTAGGTTAAGATTTAGGGTTAGGGTTACGGTTAGGGTAAGTGTAAGTGTAGGGTTAGGGTTAGGATTAGGGTTAGGGTAAGGGTTAGGGTTAGGGTTAGGGTTAGGTTTAGGGTTGGCGTTAAGTTTAGGGTTAGGGTTAGGGTAAGGGTAAGGGTTAGGTTAGGGTTACGGTTAGGGTTAAGGTTAGGGTAAGGGTTAGGGTTAGGATTAGGATTAAGGGTAGGGGTAGAGTTAGGTTTAGGGTAACGGTAAGTGTTCGGGTTAAGGTTAGGGTTAGGGTTAGACTTAGGGTTTAGTGTTAGGTTTAGGGTTAGGGTTAGATTTGGGGATACGGTTAGTTTAAGGTTAAGGGTTAGGAATATGGTTAGGGTAGGGTTAAGGTTAGGGTTAGGGTTTGGGTTAGGGTTAGGGTTAGGTTTAGGGTTAGGGTTAGGTTAAGGGTAAGGGTTAGGGTTAGGGGTTACGGTTAGGGTTAAGGAAAGGGTAAGGGTTAGGTTTAGGGTGATGGTAAGGATTAGGGTTAGGGTTAGGGTCAGGGTAGGAGTTAGGGTTAGGGTTAGGGTTAGCATTAAGGTTAGGGTTAGGGTTAGGGTTAAGGTTAGGGTTAAGGTTAGGGTTAGTGTTAGGGTTAGGGTAAGGGTAAGGGTTATGTTAGGGTTAGGGTTAGGTTTAGGATAAGTGTTAGTGTTAGGGATAGGGTTAGGCTTAGGGTTAGGTTTAGGGTTAGGGTTAGGGTTAGTGTAAGGGTAAGGGTTAGGGTTAGGGTTAGAGTTAGGTTTAGGGTTAGGGTAAGGGTAAGGGTTAGTGTTAGGTTAAGGGTAAGGGTTAGGATTAGGGTAGGGTTAAGGTTAGGTTTAGGGTGAGGATATGGGTAAGGGTTAGGGTTAGAATTAGGGTTAGGGTTAGTGTAAGGGTTAGTGTTACCGTTAGGGTAAGTGTTAGGGTTAGGGTTAGTGTTAGGATAAGGTTATGGGTTTGGGTTAGGGTTAGGGTTAGGTTTGGGGTTAGGGTTAGGGTAAGGGTAAGGGTTAGGGTTAGAGTTAGGGTTGGGGTTAGTGTTAGGTTTATGGTTAGGGTTAGGGTAATGGTAAGGTTTAGGGTTAGGGTTAAGGTTATGGTGAAGGTTAGGTTTAGGGTTAGGGTTAGGGTTAGGGTAAGTGTAAGGGTTAGGGTTAGTGTTAGGGTTAAGGTTAGGGTAAGGGTTAGGGTTAGGGTTAGGGTTAGGGTTAAGTTTAGAGTTAGGGTGAGGGTAAGCATAAGGGTTAGGGTTAGGTTTAGGGTTAGGTTTAGAGTTTGGGTTAAGGTTAGGGTTAGGGTTATGGTAAGGGTAAGAGTTAGGGTTAGGGTTAGGGTTAGGGTAAACGTAGGGGTTAGGGTTAGGGTTAGCGTTAGAGTTAAGGTTAGGGTTAGGGTTAGGGTTAGGGTTAGGGTAAGCGTAGGGTTTAGGGTTAGGGTTAGCATTAGGGTTAAGGTTAGGTTTAGGGTTAGGGTTAGGGTTAGGGAAAGGGTAAGTTTTAGGGTTACGGTTAGGTTTAGTGTTAGGGTTAGGTTAAGGGTAAGGGTTAGGGTTGGAGTTAGGTTTAGGGTTAGGGAAAGGGTAAGGGTTAGGGTTAGTGTTAGGGTTAGGGAAAGGATTAGGGTTAGGGTTAGGGTTAGGGTTAGGGTAAGGGTTAGGGTTAAGGTTAGGGTTAGGGTTAGGGTTAGGGTTAGGGAAAGGAAAAGGTAAGGGTTAAGGTTAAGTGTAGCTTTAGGGTTACGGTTAGGGTTAGGGTTAGGGTTGGGGTAAGGGTTAGGGTTAGGGTTAGAGTTCGGTTTAGTGTTAGGGTAAGGGCAAGGGTTAAGGTTAGGGTTAGGGAAAGGGTAAGGGTTAGGGTTAGCATTAGTGTTAGGGTAGGGGTTAGGGTAAGGGTAAGTGGTAGATTTAGGGTTAGGGTTAGGATAAGGCTAACGGTTAGGGTTAGGGTTAGGGTTAGGGTTAAGCTTAGGAGTTAGGATTAGTGTTATTGTTAGGGTTAGGGTTAGGGTTAAGGTTACCATTAGGGTTAGATTTAGGGTTAGGGTTTGGTTAAGGGTAAGTGTTAGGGTTAGGGTTAGGGTTAAGGTTAGGGTTTAGGTTAGGGTTAGGGTAAGTGTTAGGGTTCAGGTAAGGGTAAGGTTAGGGTTAGGGTTAGGTTTTGAGTTAAGGTTGGGGTTAGGGTTAGGGTTAGGGTAAGGGTTAGGTTTAGTGTTAGGGTAAGGGTTAGGGTTAGGGTTAGGGTTAGGGTAAGGGTTAGGGTTAGGGTTTGATTTAGGGTTGCGGTTAAGGTTAGGGTTAGAGTTAGGGTAAGGGTAAGGGTTAGGGTTAGGGTTAGGGTTTGGGTTAGGGGTTAGGTTTAGGGTTAGGGTTAGGGTAAAGGTAAGCGTTAGGGTTAGGGTTAGATTTAGGTTTAGGGTAAGGTTTAGGGTAAGGGTAAAGGTTAGGTTTAGGATTAGGGTTAAGGTTGAGGTTAGGGTTAGGGTTAGGGTAAGGGTTAGGGTTAGGGTTAGGGTAAGGGTTCAGGTTAGGTTTAGGGTTAGGTTTATGGCAAGGGTAAGGGTTGGGGTTATGGTTTGGGTTAGAGTTAGGGGTAGGGTAAGGGTAAAGGTTAGGGTTAGGGTTAGTGTTAGGTTTAGGGTAAGGGTTAGGGTTAGGGTTAGGGTTTAGGGTTAGTGTTAGGGTTAGGTTAAGAGTTAGGGTTAGGGTAAGGGTTAGGGTTAAGTTTAGGGTTAGGATAAGGGTTAGGGTTACGGTTAATGTTAGGGTTATGGTAAGGGTAAGTGTTAGGGTTAGCGTTAGGGTTAGGGTATCGGTTAAGGTTAGGGTTAGGTTCAGGTTTAAGGTTGGGGTTAAGGTTAGGGTTAGGGTTCGGGTAAGGGTAATGGTGAGGGTTGGGGTTAGGGTAAGGGTTAGGGTTAGGGGTTAGGGTTTGGGTTAGGGTTAGGGTTAGGGTAAGGGTAACGGTTAGGGTTAGGTTTAGGGTTAGCTGTTAGGGTTAGGGTTAGGTTTAGGGTTAGGGTTAGGGTAAGGGTAAGGGTTAGGGTTAGGGTTAGGATTAGGGTTAGGTTTAGGGTTAGGGTTAGGGTAAGTGTAAGGGTTATGGTTAGAGTTAGGGTTAGGGTATGGTTTAGGGTTAGAGTTTGGGTTAGGGTAAGGGTAAGGATTAGTGTCAGGGTTAGGGTTAGGTAAGGATTAGAGTTAGGGTTAGGGTTAGGGTAAGGTTTAGGGTTAGCATTAGGGTTAGCATTAAGGTTAGGTTTAGGGTTAGGGTAAGGGTAAGGGTTAGGGTTAGGTTTAGGGTTACGGTTAGGGTTAGGGGTTAGCCTTAGCGTTAGGTTTAGGGTTAGTGTTAGGGTTAGGGTAAGAGTTAGGGTTAGGGATAGGGTTATTGTTCAGGTTGGGTTTAGGGTTAGGGTTAGGGTAAGGGTAAGGGTTAGGGTTAGGGTTAAGTTTAGGGTTAGGGTAAGCGTAAGGGTTAGGGTTAAGATTATGGTTAGTTGGAGGGTTAGTGTTAGGGTTAGGGTTAGGGGTAGGGTAAGAGTTAAGGTTAGGGTTAGGGTTAGGGTTAGGGTAAGGGTTAGGGTTAGGGTAAGGGTAAAGGTTAGCATTAAGGTTAGGGTTAGGGTTAGGGTAAGGGTAAAGGTTAGGGTTAGGGTTAGCATTAAGTTTAGGGTTAGGTAAGGGTAAGGGTTAGGGTTAGGGTTAGAGTTAGGGGTTACAGTTATGGTTAGGTTTAGGGTTATGGTTAGGGTAAGAGTAAGGGTTAGGGATAGAAATATGGTTAGGGTTAGGGTTAGGTTTAGGGTTAGTGTTAGGGTTAGGGTAAGGGTTAGGTTTAGGGTTAAGGTTAGGGTAAGGGTTAGGGTAAGGGTAATGGTTAGGTTAGGGTTAGGGTTAGGGTTAGGATAAGGGTTAGGTTTAGGGTTAGGTTTAGGTTTAAGGTTAGGGTTAGGTTTAAGGTTAGGGTTAGGGTTAGTGTTAGGGTAAGGGTAAGGGTGAGGTTTAAGGTTAGCATTAGGGTTAGGTTTAGGGTAAGGGTAAGGGTTAGGGTTAGGTTTAGGGTTAGGGTTAGGTTAAGGGTAAGGGTTAGGGTTAGGGGTAGGGTTAGGGTTAGAGTTAGGTTTAGGGTTAGGGTAAGTGTAAGAGTTAGGGTTAGGGTTATGGTAAGGGTAAGGGTTAGTGTTAGGGTTATTTTTAAGGTTAGGTTTAGGGTGAGGGTAAGGGTAAGGGTTATGGTTAGGGTTAGGGTAAGGGTTAAGGTTAGCGTTAGGTTTAGGGAAGAGGTTAGTGTAAGGGTAAGGGTTAGGATAAGGGTAAGGGTTAGGGTTCGGGTTAGGCTTAGGTGTGAGGGTTAGGGTTAGGATTAGGGTTAGTTTTAGGGTTAGGGTTAGGGTAAGGGTAAGTGTTAGGGTTAGGGTTAGGGTAAGGGTTAGTCTTAGGTTTAGGCTTAGGGTTCCGGTAATGGTAAGGTTAGGGTTAGGGTTACAGTAAGGGTCAGGTTTAGGGTAAGGTTAGGTTTAGGTTTAGGGTTAGGGTTGGGTTAAGGATTAGGGTTAGGGGTTAGGGTTAGGATCTGGTTAGCCTTCGGGTTAGGGTTAGGATAAGGGTTAGGGTTAGGGTAAGGGTAAGGGTAATGGTTAGGGTTAGTGTTAGGGTAAGTGTTAGGGTTAGGGTTAGGGTAAGGGTAAGTGTTAGGATTAGGGTTAGGGTTAGGGTTAGGGGTTACGTATATGGTTAGCGTTAGGGTAAGGGTAAGCGTTAAGGTTAGGGTTAGATTTAGGTTTAGGGTAATGTTTAGTGTAAGGGTAAAGTTTTGGGGTAATGTTAGGGTTAGGGTTTAGTTTGAGGTTAGGGTTAGGGTTAGGGTTAGGGTAAGAGTTAGGGTTAGGGTTAGGGTAAGGGTTCAGGTTAGGGTTAGGGTTTTGTTTAGGGTAAGGGTTAGGGTTAGGGTTATGGTTTGGGTTAGAGTTAGGGGTAGGGTAAGGGTTAGGTTTAGTGTTAGGGTTAGGTTTAGGGTTAGGGTTAGGGTTAGGGTTTAGGGTTAGTGTTAGGGTTAGGTTAGGGTTAGGGTTAGGGTAAGGGTAAGGGTTAGGGTTATGGTTTGGGTTAGAGTTAGGGTTAAGGTAAGGGTTAGGTTTAAGTTTAGGCGTAGGATAAGGGTTAGGGTTAGGGTTAATGTTAGTCTTAGTGTAAGGGTAAGGGTTAGTGTTAGGGTTAGGGTTAGGGTAAGGATTAGAGTTAGGGTTAGGGTTAGGGTAAGGTTTAGGGTTAGCGTTAGGGTTAGCATTAAGGTTAGGTTTATTGTTAGGGTAAGGGTAAGGGTTAGGGTTAAGTTTAGGGTTACGGTTAGGGTTAGGTGTTAGCCTCAGGGTTATGTTTAAGGTCAGGGTTAGAGTTAGGATAAGAGTTAGGGTTAGGGATAGGGTTATTGTTCGGGTTAGGTTTAGGGATAGGGTTAGTGTAAGTGTAAGGGTTAGGGTTAGGGTTAGGGTTCTGGTAAGGGTTAAGGTTAGGTTTAGGGTTAGGGTTAGGGTTAGGGTTATGGTAAGGGTTAGGGTTAGGGTAAGGGTAAGGGTTAGCATTAAGGTTAGGGTTAGGGTTAGGGTAATGGTAAGGGTTAGGGTTAGGGGTTACAGTTAGGGTTAGGTTTAGGGTTAGGGTTAGGGTTAGGGTTAGGGTAAGGATTAGAGTTAGGGTTAGGGTTAGGGTAAGGTTTAGGGTTAGCGTTAGGGTTAGCATTAAGGTTAGGTTTATTGTTAGGGTAAGAGTAAGGGTTAGGGTTAGGTTTAGGGTTACGGTTAGGGTTAGGTGTTAGCCTCAGGGTTATGTTTAGGGTCAGGGTTAGAGTTTGGATAAGAGTTAGGGTTAGGGATAGGGTTATTGTTCGGGTTAGGTTTAGGGTTAGGGTTAGGGTAAGTGTAAGGGTTAGGGTTAGGGTTAGCGTTCTGGTAAGGGTTAAGGTTAGGTTTAGGGTTAGGGTTAGGGTTAGGGTTATGGTAAGGGTTAGGGTTAGGGTAAGGGTAAGGGTTAGCATTAAGGTTAGGGTTAGGGTTAGGGTAATGGTAAGGGTTAGGGTTAGGGTTAGGCGTTACAGTTAGGGTTAGGTTTAGGGTTAGGGTTAGGGTAAGGGTAAGGGTAAGGGTAAGCGTTAGCATTAAGGCTACGGTTAGGGTTAGGGTAAGGGGAAGGGTTAGGTTTAGGGTTAGGGTTAGGGGTTACAGTTAGGGTTAGGGTTAGGGTAAGGCTAAGGGTTAGGGTTACGGATAGGGTTAGGGTTAGGGTTAGGTTTAGGGTTGGTGTTAGTGTTAGGGTAAGGGTTTGGTTTGGGGTTAAGTTTAGGGTTAGGGTTAGGGTTAGGGTAAGGTTTAGGTTAGGGTTAGGTTTAGGTTTAGGATAAGGGGTAGGGTTAGGGTTAGGTTTAGGTTTAAGTTTAGGGTTAGGGTAAGGGTTAGGGTAAGGGTTATGGTAAGGGTAAGGGTTAATGTTAGGTTTAGGGGTTAGGTTTAGGGTTAGGGTTAGTGTTAGGTTTAGGGTTAGCGTTAGGGTAAGGGTAAGCATTAGGGTTAGGGTTAGCGTTAGGTTTAGAGTTAGGGTTAGGGTATGGGTAGGGGTTAGGGTTAGGGTTAGGATTAGGGTTAAGGTTGAGGTTAGGATTAGGGTTAGGGTGAGGGTTAGGCTTAGGGTTAGGGTAATGGTTAGGGTTAGGGTTAGGGTTAGGATTAGGGTTAGGGTATGGGTTAGGGTTAGTGTAGGGTTAGGGTTAGGGTTAAGGTTGAGGTTAGGGTTTGGGTTAGACAAAGGGTTAGGGTAAGTTTTAGGCTTAGGGTTATGGATAGGTTTAGAGTTAGGGTTAGGGTTTGGGTAAGGGTACGGGTTAGGGTTAGGGTTAGGCTTAGCTCTAGGGTAAGGGTTAGGGTTAGGATTTAGGGTTAGTGTTAGGGGTAGGTTAATGGTTAGGGTTAGGGTTAAAGTTAGGATATGGGTTAGGGTTAGGTTTATGGTTAGGGTTAAGGTAATGGTAAGTGTTATGGTTAGGGTTAGGGTAAGGGTAAGGGTTAGGGTTAGGGTTAGGGTTAGGTTTAGGGTTAGGTTTAGGGTAAGTGTTACGGTTAGGGTTAGGGTTTGGATTAGGCTTAGGGTAACGGTAAGGGTTAATGTTAGGGTTAGGGTTAGGGTTAGGGTTAGGTTTAGGGTTAGGGTTAGGGTAAGGGTAAGTTTTAGGGTTAGGTTTAGGTTTAGGGTTAGGGTTATAGTAAGGGTAAGGGTTAGGGTTAGGATTAGGGTTAGGGTTAGGGTAAGGGTTAGGGTTAAGTTTAGAGTTAGGGTGAGGGTAAACATAAGGGTTAGGGTTAGGTTTAGGGTTAGGTTTAGAGTTTGGGTTAAGGTTAGGGTTAGGGCTATGGTAAGTGTAAGAATTAGGGTTAGGGTTAGGGTTAGGGTAAACGTAGGGGTTAGGGTTAGGGTTAGCGTTAGAGTTAAGGTTAGGGTTAGGGTTAGGGTTAGGGTTAGGTTTAGGGTAAGCATAGGGTTTAGGGTTAGGGTTAGCGTTAGGGTTAAGGTTAGGGTTAGGTTTAGGGTTAGGGTTAGGGAAAGGGTAAGTTTTAGGGTTACGGTTAGGTTTAGTGTTAGGGTTAGGTTAAGGGTAAGGGTTAGGGTTACAGTTAGGTTTAGGGTTAGGGAAAGGGTAAGGTTTAGGGTTAGTGTTAGGGTTAGAGAAAGGATTAGGGTAGGGTTAGGTTTAGGGTAAGGGTTGGGGTTAAGGTTAGGGTTAGGGTTAGGGTTAGGGTTAGGGTTAGGGTTAGGGAAAGGATAAGGGTAAGGGTTAAGGTTAAGTTTAGGTTTAGGTTTACGGTTAGGGTTAGGGTTAGGGTTAGGGTTGGGGTAAGGGTAAGGGTTAGGTTTAGGTTTAGGGTTAGGGTTAGGTTAAGGGTAAGGGTTAGGGTTTGGGTTACAGTTCGATTTAGTGTTAGGGTAAGGGTAAGGGTTAAGGTTAGGGTTAGGGAAAGGGTAAGGGTTAGGGTTAGCGTTAGGGTTAGGGTACGGGTTAGGGTAAGGGTAAGTGGTAGATTTAGGGTTAGGGTTAGGATAAGGCTAACGGTTAGGGTTAGGGTTAGGGTTAGGGTTAAGCTTAGGAGTTAGGATTAGTGTTATTGTTAGGGTTAGGGTTAGGGTTAAGGTTACCAATAGCGTTAGATTTAGGGTTAGGGTTCGGTTAAGGGTAAGGCTTAGGGTAAGTGTTATGGTTAAGGTTAGGGTTAAGGTTAGGGTTAGGGTAAGTGTTAGGGTTCGGGTAAGGGTAAGGTTAGGGTTAGGGTTAGGTTTTGAGTTAAGGTTGGGGTTAGGGTTAGGGTTAGGGTAAGGGTTAGGGTTAGTGTTAGGGTAAGGGTTAGGGTTAGGGTTAGGGTTAGGGTAAGGGTTAGGGTTAGGGTTTGATTTAGGGTTGCGGTTAAGGTTAGGGTTAGGGTTAGGGTAAGGGTAAGGGTTAGGGTTAGGGTTAGGGTTTCGGTTAGGGGTTAGGTTTAGGGTTAGGGTTAGGGTAAAGGTAAGCGTTAGGGTTAGAGTTAGATTTAAGTTTAGGGTAAGGTTTAGGGTAAGGGTAAAGGTTAGGTTTAGGGTTAGGGTTAAGGTTGAGATTAGGGTTAGGGTTAGGGTAAGGGTTAGGGTTAGGGTTAGGGTAAGGGTTCAGGTTAGGTTTAAGGTTAGGTTTAGGGCAAGGGTAAGGGTTGGGGTTATGGTTTGGGTTAGAGTTAGGGGTAGGGTAAGGGTAAAGGTTAGGGTTAGGGTTAGGGTTAGGTTTAGGGTAAGGGTTAGGTTTAGGGTTAGGGTTTAGGGTTAGTGGTAGGGTTAGGTTAAGAGTTAGGGTTAGGGTAAGGGTTAGGGTTAAGTTTAGGGTTAGGATAAAGGTTAGGGTTACGGTTAATGTTAGGGTTATGGTAAGGGTAAGTGTTAGGGTTAGCGTTAGGGTTAGGGTATTGGTTAAGGTTAGGGTTAGGTTCAGGTTTAAGGTTGGGGTTAAGGTTAGGGTTAGGGTTCGGGTAAGGGTAATGGTGAGGGTTGGGGTTAGGGTAAGGGTTAGGGTTAGGGGTTAGGGTTTGGGTTAGGGTTAGGGTTAGGGTAAGGGTAACGGTTAGTGTTAGGTTTAGGGTTAGCTGTTAGGGTTAGGGTTAGGGTTAGGTTTAGGGTTAGGGTTAGGGTAAGGGTAAGGGTTAGGGTTAGGGTTAGGATTAGGGTTAGGTTTAGGGTTAGGGTTAGGGTAAGTGTAAGGGTTATGGTTAGCGTTAGGGTTAGGGTAAGGTTTAGAGTTAGGGTTAGGGTTAGGGTAAGGTTTAGAGATAGCGTTAGGGTTAGCATTAAGGTTAGGTTTAGGGTAAGGGTAAGAGTTAGGGTTAGGAATATGGTTAGAGTTAGGTTTAGGTTTAGGGTTAGCGTTAGGGTTAGGGTAAGGGTTAGGTTTAGGGTTAAGGTTAGGGTAAGGGTAATGGTTTGGTTAGTGTTAGGGTTAGGGTTAGGATAAAGGTTAGGGTTAGGGTTAGGTTTAGGTTTAAGGTGTTAGGGTTAGGTTTAAGGTTCGGGTTAGGGTTAGTGTTAGGGTAAGGGTAAGGGTCAGGTTTAAGGTTAGCATTAGGGTTAGGTTTAAGGTTAGGGTTAGGGTAGGTTAAGGATTAGGGTTTGGGTAAGGGTAAGGGTTAGGGTTAGGGTTAGGGTTAGAGTAAGGGTCAGGGTTAGGGTAAGGGTTAGGTTTAGGGTTAGGGTTAGGGTTAGGTTAAGGTTTAGGGTTAGGGGTTAGGGTTAGGGTCTGGTTAGGCTTCGGGTTAGGGTTAGGGTAAGGGTCAGGGTTAGGGTTAGGGTTAGGGTAAGGGTTAGGCTTAGGTTAGGGTTAGGGTAGGTGTTAGGGTAAGGGTTAGGGTTAGGGTTAGGTTTAGTGTTGGGTTAAGGTTACGGTTAGGGTTAGGGTAAGGGTTAGGGTTAGGGTAAGGGTAATGGTTAGGGTTAGTGTTAGGGTAAGTGTTAGGGTTAGGGTTAGGGTTAGGGTTAGGGTAAGGGTAAGTGTTAGGATTAGGGTTAAAGTTAGGGTTAGGGGATAGATTTAGGGTTAGGTTTAGGGTAAGGATAAGCGTTAAGGTTAGGGTTAGATTTAGGTTTAGGGTAATGTTTAGGGTAAGGGTAAAGTTTTGGGGTAATGTTAGGGTTAGGGTTTAGGTTGATGGTAGGGTTAGGTTTAGGGTTAGGGTAAGGGTTAGGGTTAGGGTTAGGGTAAGGGTTCAGGTTAGGGTTAGGGTTAGGGTTAGGGTAAGGGTAATTGTTAGGGTTATGGTTTGGGTTAGAGTTAGGGGTAGGGTAAGGGTTAGGTTTAGGGTTAGGGTTAGGTTTAGGGTTAGGGTTAGCGTTAGGGTTTAGGGTTAGTGTTAGGGTTAGGTTAAGAGTTAGGGTTAAGGTAAGGGTTAGGTTTAAGTTTAGGCGTAGGATAAGGGTTAGGGTTAGTGTTAATGTTAGGCTTAGGGTAAGGGTAAGGGTTAGTGTTAGGGTTAGGGTTAGGGTAAGGATTAGAGTTAGGGTTAGGGTTAGGGTAAGGTTTAGGGTTAGCGTTAGGGTTAGCATTAAGGTTAGGTTTATTGTTAGGGTAAGGGTAAGGGTTAGGGTTAGGTTTAGGGTTACGGTTAGGGTTAGGTGTTAGCCTCAGGGTTAGGTTTAGGGTCAGGGTTAGAGTTAGGATAAGAGTTAGGGTTAGGGATAGGGTTATTGTTCGGGTTAGATTTAGGGTTAGGGTTAGGGTAAGGGTAAGGGTTAGGGTTAGGGTTAGCATTAGAGTTCTGGTGAGGGTTAAGTTTAGGGTTAGGGTTAGGGTTAGGGTTAGGGTTATGGTAAGGGTTAGGGTTAGGGTAAGGGTAAGGGTTAGCATTAAGGTTAGGGTTAGGGTTAGGGTAATGGTAAGGGTTAGGGTGAGGGTTAGGGTTAGGGGTTACAGTTAGGGTTAGGTTTAGGGTTAGGGTTAGGGTAAGTGTAAGGGTAAGGGTAAGGGTTAGCATTAAGGTTAGGGTTAGGATTAGGGTAAGGGTAAGGTTTAGGTTTAGGGTTAGGGGTTACAGTTAGGGTTAAGTTTAGGGTTGCGGTTAGGGTAAGGATAAGGGTTAGGGTTAGGATAGGGTCAGGGTTAGTGTTAGGTTTAGGGTTAGTGTTAGTGTTAGGTAAGGGTTAGGTTTAGGGTTGAGGTTACAGTTAGGGTTAGGGTAAGGGTAAGGGTTAGGTTAGGGTTAGGGTTAGGGTTAGGATAAGGGTTAGGGTTAGGGTTAGGTTTAGGTTTAAGGTTAGGGTTATGTTTAGGGTTAGGGAAAGGGTAAGGGTTAGGTTTAGTGTTAGGGTTAGGGAAAGGATTAGGGTTAGGGTTAGGGTTAGGGTAAGGGTTAGGGTTAAGGTTAGGGTTAGGGTTAGGGTTAGGGAAAGGATAAGGGTAAGGGTTAAGGTTAAGTTTAGGTTTAGGGTTACGGTTAGGGTTAGGGTTAGGGTTAGGGTTGGGGTAAGGGTAAGGGTTAGGTTTAGGTTTAGGGTTAGGGTTAGGTTAAGGGTAAGGGTTAGGGTTTGGGTTAGAGTTCGATTTAGTGTTAGGGTAAGGGTAAGGGTTAAGGTTAGGGTTAGGGAAAGGGTAAGGTTTAGGGTTAGCGTTAGGGTTAGGGTACGGGTTAGGGTAAGGGTAAGTGGTAGATTTAGGGTTAGTGTTAGGATAAGGCTAACGGTTAGGGTTAGGGTTAGGGTTAGGGTTAAGCTTAGGAGTTAGGATTAGTGTTATTGTTAGGGTTAGGGTTAGGGTTAAGGTTACCATTAGGGTTAGATTTAGGGTTAGGGTTCAGTTAAGGGTAAGGGTTAGGGTAAGGGTTATGGGTAAGGTTAGGGTTAAGGTTAGGGTTAGGGTAAGTGTTAGGGTTCGGGTAAGGGTAAGGTTAGGGTTAGGGTTAGGTTTTGAGTTAAGGTTGGGGTTAGGGTTAGGGTTAGGGTAAGGGTTAGGTTTAGTGTTAGGGTAAGGGTTAGGGTTAGGGTTAGGATTAGGGTAAGGGTTAGGGTTAGGGTTTGATTTAGGGTTGCGGTTAAGGTTAGGGTTAGGGTTAGGGTAAGGGTAAGGGTTAGGGTTAGGGTTAGGGTTTGGGTTAGGGGTTAGGTTTAGGGTTAGGGTTAGGATAAAGGTAAGCGTTAGGGTTAGGATTAGATTTAGGTTTAGGGTAAGGTTTAGGGTAAGGGTAAAGGTTAGGTTTAGGGTTAGGGTTAAGGTTGAGGTTAGGGTTAGGGTTAGGGTAAGGGTTAGGATTAGGGTTAGGGTAAGGGTTCAGGTTAGGTTTAGGGTTAGGTTTAGGGCAAGGGTAAGGGTTGGGGTTATGGTTTGGGTTAGAGTTAGGGGTAGGGTAAGGGTAAAGGTTAGGGTTAGGGTTAGGGTTAGGTTTAGGGTAAGGGTTAGGGTTAGGGTTAGGGTTTAGGGTTAGTGTTAGGGTTAGGTTAAGAGTTAGGGTTAGGGTAAGGGTTAGGGTTAAGTTTAGGGTTAGGATAAGGGTTAGGGTTAGGGTTAATGTTAGGGTTTGGTAAGGGTAAGTGTTAGGGTTAGCGTTAGGGTTAGGGTATCGGTTAAGGTTAGGGTTAGGTTCAGGTTTAAGGTTGGGGTTAAGGTTAGGGTTAGGGTTCGGGTAAGGGTAATGGTGAGGGTTGGGGTTAGTGTAAGGGTTAGGGTTAGGGGTTAGGGTTTGGGTTAGGGTTAGGGTTAGGGTAAGGGTAACGGTTAGTGTTAAGTTTAGGGTTAGCTGTTAGGGTTAGGGTTAGGGTTAGGGTTAGGTTTAGGGTTAGGGTTAGGGTAAGTGTAAGGGTTAGGGTTAGGGTTAGGATTAGGGTTAGGTTTAGGGTTAGGGTAGGGTAAGTGTAAGGGTTATGGTTAGCGTTAGGGTTAGGGTAAGGTTTAGGGTTAGGGTTAGGGTTAGGGTAAGGGTAAGGGTTAGGGTTAGGGTTAGGGTTAGGTAAGGATTAGAGTTAGGGTTAGGGTAAGGTTTAGGGATAGCGTTAGGGTTAGCATTAAGGTTATGTTTAGGGTTAGGTTAAGGGTAAGGGTTAGGGTTAGGTTTAGGGTTACGGTTAGGGTTAGGGGTTAGCCTTAGCGTTAGGTTTAGAGTTAGTGTTAGAGTTAGGGTAAGAGTTAGGGTTAGGGATAGGGTTATTGTTCGGGTTGGGTTTAGGGTTAGGGTTAGGGTAAGGGTAAGGTTTAGGGTTAGGGTTAAGTTTAGGGTTAGGGTAAGGGTAAGGGTTTGGGTTAGGGTTAGCATTAAGTTTAGGGTTAGGGTTAGGTAAGGGTAAGGGTTAGGGTTAGGGTTAGAGTTAGGGGTTACAATTATGGTTAGGTTTAGGGTTATGGTTAGGGTAAGGGTAAGGGTTAGGGTTAGGAATATGGTTAGGGTTAGGGTTAGGTTTAGGGTTAGCGTTAGGGTTAGGGTAAGGGTTAGGTTTAGGGTTAAGGTTAAGGTAAGGGTTAGGGTAAGGGTAATGGTTTGGTTAGGGTTAGGGTTAGGGTTAGGATAAGGGTTAGGGTTAGGGTTAGGTTTAGGTTTAAGGTGTTAGGGTTAGGTTTAAGGTTAGGGTTAGGGTTAGTGTTAGGGTAAGGGTAAGGGTCAGGTTTAAGGTTAGCATTAGGGTTAGGTTTAAGGTTAGGGTTAGGGTTAGGGTTAGGTTAAGGATTAGGGTTTGGGTAAGGTTAAGGGTTAGGGTTAGGGTTACGGTTAGAGTAAGTGTCAGGGTTAGGGTAAGGGTTAGGTTTAGGGTTAGGGTTAGGGTTAGGTTAAGGATTAGGGTTAGGGGTTAGGTTAGGGTCTGGTTAGGCTTCGGGTTAGGGTTAGGGTAAGGGTTAGGGTTAGGGTTAGGGTAAGGGTTAGGCTTAGGTTAGGGTTAGGGTAGGTGTTAGGGTAAGGGTTAGGGTTAGGGTTAGGTTTAGTGTTGGGGTTAAGGTTACGGTTAGGGTTAGGGTAAGGGTTAGGGTTAGGGTAAGGGTAATGGTTAGGGTTAGTGTTAGGGTAAGTGTTAGGGTTAGGGTTAGGGTTAGGGGTTAGGTTTAGGTTTAGGGTTAGGGTAAGGGTAAGCGTTAAGGTTAGGATTAGATTTAGGTTTAGGGTATTGTTTAGGGTAAGGGTAAAGTTTTGGGGTAATGTTAGGGTTAGGGTTTAAGTTGAGGTTGGGGTTAGGTTTAGGGTTAGGGTAAGGTTTAGGGTTAGGGTTAGGGTAAGGGTTCAGGTTAGGGTTAGGGTTAGGGTTAGGGTAAGGGTAAGGGTTAGGGTTATGGTTTGGGTTAGAGTTAGGGGTAGGGTAAGGGTTAGGTTTAGGGTTAGGGTTAGGTTTAGGGTTAGGGTTAGGGTTAGGGTTTAGGGTTAGTGTTAGGGTTAGGTTAAGAGTTAGGGTTAAGGTAAGGGTTAGGTTTAAGTTTAGGCGTAGGATAAGGGTTAGTGTTAGGGTTAATGTTAGGCTTAGGGTAAGGGTAAGGGTTAGTGTTAGGGTTAGGGTTAGGGTAAGGATTAGAGTTAGGGTTAGGGTTAGGGTAAGGTTTAGGGTTAGCATTAGGGTTAGCATTAAGGTTAGCTTTATTGTTAGGGTAAGGGTAAGGGTTAGGGTTAGGTTTAGGGTTACGGTTAGGGTTAGGTGTTAGCCTCAGGGTTAGGTTTAGGGTCAGGGTTAGAGTTAGCATAAGAGTTAGGGTTAGGGATAGGATTATTTCGGGTTAGGTTTAGGGTTAGGGTTAGGGTTAGGGTAAGGGTAAGGGTTAGGGTTAGGGTTAGTGTTAGGGTTCTGGTAAGGGTTAAGGTTAGGGTTAGGGTTAGGGTTAGGGTTAGGGTTATGGTAAGGGTTAGGGTTAGGGTAAGGGTAAGGTTAGCATTAAGGTTAGGGTTAGGGTTAGGGTAATGGTAAGGGTTAGGGTGAGGGTTAGGGTTAGGGGTTACAGTTAGGGTTAGGTTTAGGGTTAGGGTTAGGGTAAGTGTAAGGGTAAGGGTAAGGGTTAGCACTAAGTTTAGGGTTTGGATTAGGGTAAGGGTAAGGTTTAGGTTTAGGGTTAGGGGTTACAGTTAGGGTTAAGTTTAGGGTTACGGTTAGGGTAAGGGTAAGGGTTAGGGTTAGGATAGGGTCAGGGTTAGGGTTAGGTTTAGGGTTAGTGTTAGTGTTAGGTAAGGGTTAGGTTTAGGGTTGAGGTTACAGTTAGGGTTAGGGTAAGGGTAAGGGTTAGGTTAGGGTTAGGGTTAGGGTTAGGATAAGGGTTAGGGTTAGGGTTAGGTTTAGGTTTAAGGTTAGGGTTAGGTTTAGGTTTAGGGAAAGGGTAAGGGTTAGGGTTAGTGTTAGGGTTAGGGAAAGGATTAGGGTTAGGGTTAGGGTTAGGGTAAGGGTTAGGGTTAAGGTTAGGGTTAGGGTTAGGTTTAGGGTTAGGGAAAGGATAAGGGTAAGGGTTAAGGTTAAGTTTAGGTTTAGGGTTATGGTTATGGTTAGGGTTAGGGTTAGGGTTGGGGTAAGGGTAAGGGTTAGGTTTAGGTTTAGGTTTAGGGTTAGGGTTAGGTTAAGGGTAAGGGTTAGGGTTTGGGTTAGAGTTCGATTTAGTGTTAGGGTAAGGGTAAGGGTTAAGGTTAGGGTTAGGGAAAGGGTAAGGGTTAGGGTTAGCGTTAGGGTTAGGGTAGGGGTTAGGGTAAGGGTAAGTGGTAGATTTAGGGTTAGGGTTAGGATAAGGCTAACGGTTAGGGTTAGGGTTAGGGTTAGGGTTAAGCTTAGGAGTTAGGATTAGTGTTATTGTTAGGGTTAGGTTTAGGGTTAAGGTTACCATTAGGGTTAGATTTAGGGTTAGGGTTCGGTTAAGGGTAAGGGTTAGGGTAAGGGTTATGGTTAAGGTTAGGGTTAAGGTTAGGGTTAGGGTAAGTGTTAGGGTTCGGGTAAGGGTAAGGTTAGGGTTAGGGTTAGGTTTTGAGTTAAGGTTGGGGTTAGGGTTAGGGTTAGGGTAAGGGTTAGGGTTAGTGTTAGGGTAAGGGTTAGGGTTAGGGTTAGGGTTAGGGTAAGGGTTAGGGTTAGGGTTTGATTTAGGGTTGCGGTTAAGGTTAGGGTTAGGGTTAGGGTTAGGGTAAGGGTAAGGGTTAGGGTTAGGGTTAGGGTTTGGGTTAGGGGTTAGGTTTAGGGTTAGGGTTAGGGTAAAGGTAAGCGTTAGGGTTAGAGTTAGATTTAGGTTTAGGGTAAGGTTTAGGGTAAGGGTAAAGGTTAGGTTTAGGGTTAGGGTTAAGGTTGAGGTTAGGGTTAGGGTTAGGGTAAGGGTTAGGGTTAGGGTTAGGGTAAGGGTTCAGGTTAGGTTTTGGGTTAGGTTTAGGGCAAGGGTAAGGGTTGGGGTTATGGTTATGGTTAGAGTTAGGGGTAGGGTAAGGGTAAAGGTTAGGGTTAGGGTTAGGGTTAGGTTTAGGGTAAGGGTTAGGGTTAGGGTTAGGGTTTAGGGTTAGTGTTAGGGTTAGGTTAAGAGTTAGGGTTAGGGTAAGGGTTAGGGTTAAGTTTAGGGTTAGGATAAGGGTTAGGGTTACGGTTAATGTTAGGGTTATGGTAAGGGTAAGTGTTAGGGTTAGCGTTAGGGTTAGGGTATCGGTTAAGGTTAGGGTTAGGTTCAGGTTTAAGGTTGGGGTTAAGGTTAGGGTTAGGGTTCGGGTAAGGTTAATGGTGAGGGTTGGGGTTAGGGTAAGGGTTAGGGTTAGGGGTAGGGTTTGGGTTAGGGTTAGGGTTAGGGTAAGGGTAACGGTTAGTGTTAGGTTTAGGGTTAGCTGTTAGGGTTAGGGTTAGGGTTAGAGTTAGGGTTAGGGTAAGGGTAAGGGTTAGGGTTAGGGTTAGGATTAGGGTTAGGTTTAGGGTTAGGGTTAGGTTAAGTGTAAGGGTTATGGTTAGCGTTAGGGTTAGGGTAAGGATTAGGGTTAGGGTTAGGGTTAGGGTAAGGGTAAGGGTTAGGGTTAGGGTTAGGGTTAGGTAAGGATTAGAGTTAGGGTTAGGGTTAGGGTAAGGTTTAGGGATAGCGTTAGGGTTAGCATTAAGGTTAGGTTTAGGGTTAGGGTAAGGGTAAGCGTTAGGGTTAGGTTTAGGGTTACAGTTAGGGTTAGGGTTTAGCCTTAGGGTTAGTTTTAGGGTTAGTGTTAGTGTTAGGGTAAGAGTTAGTGTTAGGGATAGGGTTATTGTTCGGGTTGGGTTTAGGGTTAGGGTTAGGGTAAGGGTAAGGGTTAGGGTTAGGGTTAAGTTTAGGGTTAGGGTAAGGGTAAGGGTTAGGGTTAAGGTTACGGTTAGTGTAAGGGTTAGTGTTAGGGTTAGGGTTAGGGTTAGGGTAAGAGTTAAGGTTAGGGTTAGGGTTAGGGTAAGGGTTAGGGTTAGGGTAAGGGTAAAGATTAGCATTAAGGTTAGGGTTAGGGTTAGGGTAAGGGTAAGGGTTAGGGTTAGGGTTAGCATTAAGTTTAGGGTTAGGGTTAGGTAAGGGTAAGGGTTAGGGTTAGGGTTAGAGTTAGGGGTACAGTTATGGTTAGGTTTAGGGTTATGGTTAGGGTAAGGGTAAGGGTTAGGGTTAGGAATATGGTTAGGGTTAGGGTTAGGTTTAGGGTTAGCGTTAGGGTTAGGGTAAGGGTTAGGTTTAGGGTTAAGGTTAAGGTAAGGGTTAGGGTAAGGGTAATGGTTTGGTTAGGGTTAGGGTTAGGGTTAGGATAAGGGTTATGTTTAGGGTTAGGTTTAGGTTTAAGGTGTTAGGGTTAGGTTTAAGGTTAGGGTTAGGGTTAGTGTTAGGGTAAGGGTAAGGGTCGGGTTTAAGGTTAGCATTAGGGTTAGGTTTAAGGTTAGGGTTAGGGTTAGGTTAAGGATTAGGGTTTGGGTAAGGGTAAGGGTTAGGGTTAGGGGTAGGGTTAGAGTAAGGGTCAGGGTTAGGGTAAGGGTTAGGTTTAGGGTTAGGGTTAGGGTTAGGTTAAGGATTAGGGTTAGGGGTTAGGGTTAGGGTCTGGTTAGGCTTCGGGTTAGGGTTAGGGTAAAGGTTAGGTTTAGTGTTAGGGTTAGGGTAAGGGTTAGGCTTAGGTTAGGGTTAGGGTAGGTGTTAGGGTAAGGGTTAGGGTTAGGGTTAGGGTTAGGGTAAGGGTTAGGGTTAGGGTAAGGGCAAAGGTTAGCGTTAGGGTTAGGTTTAGGTTTAGGGTAAGGGTAAGTGTTAGTGTTAGGGTAAGGGTAAGTGTTAGGGTTAGGGTTACGGTTAAGTTTGAGGTTAGGGTTAGGGTTAGGCTTAGGGTTAGGTTTAGGGTTAGGGTAAGGGTTAGGGTTGGGGTTAGGGTTAGGGTTAGGTTAAGGGTAAGGGGTGGGGTTAGGGTAGGGTTAGGGTTAGGGTTAGGGTTGAGGTTAGGGTTTGGGTTAGAGTAAGGGTTAGGTTATGGTTAGGGTAAGGGTTAGGGTTAGGGTTATGGTTAGGGTTAGAGTTAGGGTTAGCCTTAGGGTAAGGGTTAGGGTGAGGGTTAGGGTTAGGTTTAAGGTTAGTGTTACGGTTAGGGTTTAGGATTAGTGTTAGGTTTAGGTTAACGGTTAGGATTAGGGTTAGGATAAGGGTTAGGGTTTGGGTTAAGGTTAGGGTTAGGGTAGGGTAAGTTTTAGGGTTATGGTTAGGGTTAGGTAAGGGTTAGGGTTAGGGTTAGGGTTAGGTTTAGGGTTGGGTTTAAGGTTAGGGTTAGGGTTAGGGTAAGGGTAATGGTTAGATTTAGGGTTAGTGTTAGGGTAAGTGTTACGGTTCGGGTTAGGGTTAGGGTTAGGGTAAGGGTAAGGGTTAGGGTTAGGGTTAGGGTTAGCTGTTAGGGTTAGGGTAAGGTTACGGTTAGGTTTAGGGTTCGGGTTAGAGTAAGGGTAAGGTTTAGGTTTAGGGTTAGGTATAGGGTTTGGGTAAGGGTAAGTGTTAGGGTTAATGTTAGGGTTAGGTTTAGGGTTAGGGTTAGGGATATGGTAAGGGTAAGGGTTAGGGTTAGTATTAGGTTTAGGGTTAGGGTAAGAGTAAGTGTTAGGTTTAGTGTAGGGTTAAGGTTAGCGTTAGGGTTAGGGTTAGGGTTAGGTTTAGGGTTAGGGTTAGGTTAAGGGTAAGGGTTAGGGATAGAGTTAGGGTTAGGGTTAGGGAAAGGGTAAGGGTTAGGGTTAGGGTTAGAGTTTTGGTTAGGGTAAGGATTAGGGTTAGGATTAGGGTTAGGGTAAGGGGTAGGTTTAAGGTTTGGGTTAGCATTAAGGTTAGGGTAAGGGTTAGGGTTAGGTTTAGGGTAGGGTTTAGGGTTACAGTTAGGGTGAGGGTTAGGTTTAGGTTTGGGGTAAGGGTAAGGGTTAGGGTTAGGGTTAGGTTTAGGGTTAGGGTTAGGGTTAGGGTAAGGGTAAGGGTTAGGTTTAGGGTTAGGGTTAGGGTTAGGGTAAGGGTAAGGGTTAGGGTTAGGGTTAGGGTAAGGGTAATGGTTAAGGTTAGGGTTAGGTTTGTGTTAGGGGCAGTGTTAGGGTTAGGGTAAGGATAAGGGTTAGGGTTGAGGTTAGGGTTAGGGTTAAGGTTAAGATTAGGGTTAGGGTGAGGATAAGGGTAAGGGTTAGGGTTAGGTTTAGCGTTAGGGTTAGGCTTAGGGTTAGGGTTAGGTTTAGGTTTAGGGTTAGGTTAAGGGTAAGCATTAGGGTTAGGGTTAGGGTTAGCGTTAGGGTTAGAGTTAGGTTTAGTGTTAGGGTAAGGGTAAGGGTTAGGGTTAGGGTTAGGGTTAGGGAAATGGTAAGGGTAAGGGTTAGGGGTAGGGTTATTGTTAAGCTTAGGTTTAGGCTGAGGGTAAGGGTAAGGGTTAGTTTTCGGGTTAGGCTTAGGTTTAGGGTAAGGGTTATGGTTAGCGTTAAGATTAGAGTAGGGGTTAGGGTAAGCGTAAGGGTTAGGGTTAGGGGTAGGGTTAGGATAAGGGTAATGGTTAGGTTTAGGGTTAGGGTTAGGTTTAGGGGTTAGGGTTAGGTTTAGGGTTAGGGTTAGGTTAGCATTAGGGTTAGGGTTAAGTTTGGGTTAGGTTTAGGTTTAGGGTTAGGTTGAGGGTTACAGTTAGGGTAAGTTTAAGTGTTAGGGTTAGGGTTAGGGTTAGGTTTAGTGTTGCAGTTAACTTCACGGTTAAGATTAGGGTTAGGATAAGGGTTAGGGTTAGGGTAAGAGTTAGGGTAATGGTTAGGGTAAGGGTTAGGGTTAGAGTTTGGTTTAGGGTTGGGGTTAAGGTTAGGCTTAGGTTTAGGTTAAGGGTAAGGGTTAGGGTTAGGGTTAGGGTTAGGGTTAGGGTAAGTGTTAGGGTTAGGGTTAGGGTTAGTGTTAGGGTAAGGGTAAGGGTTAGGGTTAGGGTTAGGATTAGGTTTAGGGTAATGGTAATGGTTAGGTTGATAGTTAGGGTCAGAGTTAAGTTTGAGGTTAGGGTTAGGGTTAGGGTTAGGGTAGGGTTCAGGTTAGGGTTAGGTTTAGGGTAAGGGTAAGTGTAAGGGTAACGGTTAGGGTTATGCTTTAGGTTATAGTTAGGGTTAGGGGTAGGATAAGGGCTAGGTTTAGGGTAAGAGTTAGGGTAATGGTTAAGGTAAGGGTTAGGGTTAGGGTCAGGTTTAACTTTGGGGTTAAGGTTAGGGTTAGTGTAATGGTAGGGGTTAGGGTTAGGGTTAGGTTTAGGGTAAGTGTTATGGCTAGGTTAGGGTTAGGGTTAGGGTTAGGGTAAAGGTAAGGGCTAGGGTTAGGATTAGGGTTAGCTGTTAGGGTTAGGGTTAGGGTTAGGGTTAGGGTTAGGTTTAGGGTTAGGGTTAGGGTAAGGGTAAGGTTAAGGTTTAGGGTTAGGATTAGTGTTTGGTTTAGCGTTAGGGTTAGGGTAAGGGTAAGGGTTAGGGTTAGGGTTAGGGTTAAGGTTAGGGTTAGGGTTAGGGTTAGGGTTAAGTTTAGGTTTAGCCTTAGGGTAAGGGTAAGGGTTAGGGTTAGGGTTACGGTTAGGGTAAGGGTTAGGGTTAGGGTTAAGGTTAGGGTAAGGGTAAGGATTAGGGTTAAGGTTAGGGTTAGGGTTAGAGTAAGGTTTAGGGTTAGGGTTAGCATTAAATTTAGGGTTAGGGTTAGGGTAAGGGTAAGGGTTAGGGTTAGGTTTAGGGTTACGGTTAGGGTAAGGGTAGGGTTTAGGGTTAGCTGTTAGGGTTAGGGTTAGGGTGAGATTTAGGTTTAGGGTTAGGTTAAGGGTAAGTTTTAAGGTTAGGTTTAGAATTAGGGTTAGGTTTCGGGTTAGGGTTAGGGTATGGGTAAGGGTAAGGGTTAGGTTTCGGGTTAGGGTTAAGGTTAGGTTTAGGGTTAGGGTTAGGTTTAGGGTTAGCCTTAGGGTAAGGGTAAGGGTTAGGGTTAGGGATACGTTTAGGGTAAGGGTTAGGGTTAGGGTTAGGGTTAGGGTTTGGGTTAGAGTTAGGGTTAGGGTAAGGATTAGGGTTAGGATTAGGGTTAGGGTAAGGGTTAGGTTTAGGGTTTGGGTTAGCATAAAGGTTAGGGTTAGAGATAGGGTTAGGGAAAGGGTTAGGGTTAGGGTTAGGGTTAGGGGTTACACTTACGGTTAGGTTTAGGGTTAGGGTTAGGGTAAGGGTTAGGGTTATGGTTAGGGTTAGGGTTAGTGTAGGGTTAAGGGTAGCGTTAGGGTTAGGGTTAGGGTTAGGGTTAGGTTAAGGGTAAGGGTAAGGGTTATGGTTAGAGTTAGGGTTAAGGTTAGGGAAAGGGTAAGGGTTAGGTTTAGGGTTAGAATTAGTGTTAGGGTAAGGATTAGGGTTAGGGTTAGGGTTAGGGTAAGGTTTAGGGTTAGGGTTTGGGTTAGCATTAAGGTTAGGGGTAGGGATAGGGTAAGGGAAAGGGTTAGGGTTAGGGTTAGGGTTAGGGGTTACACTTACGGTTAGGTTTAGGGTTAGGGTTAGGGTAATGGTTAGGGTTATGGTTAGGGTTAGGGTTAGTGTAGGGTTAAGTGTAGCGTTAGGGTTAGGGTTAGGGTTAGTTTTAGGGTTAGGGTTAGGTTAAGGGTAAGGGTAAGGGTTATGGTTAGAGTTAGGGTTAAGGTTAGGGAAAGGGTAAGGGTTAGGTTTAGGGTTAGAATTAGGGTTAGGGTAAGGATTAGGGTTAGGGTTAGGATTAGGGTAAGGTTTAGGGTTAGGGTTTGGGTTAGCATTAAGGTTAGGGGTAGGGATAGGGTAAGGGTAAGGTTTAGGTTAGGCTTAGGGTTAGGGTTAGGATAAGGCTTAGGGTTGGGGTTAGAATTCGGTTTAGGGTTAGGTTTAGAGTTAGGGTTAGGTTTAGAGTTAGGTTTAGGGTAAGGTTTAGGGTTCGGTTTAGGGTTAGGTTTAGGGTAAGGTTTAGGTTTAGGTTTAGGGTTAGGTTTACAGTAAGGGTAACTGTTAGGTTTACAGTTAGCGTTAGCTTTAGGGTTAGGGTTAGTGTTAGGGTTAGGGTAAGGATGAGGGTTAGGGTTAAGGTTAGGGTTAGGGTTAGGGTTAAGGTTAGGGTTAGGGTGAGGGTAAGGGTAAAGTTTACGGTTAGGTTTAGGGTTACGGTTAGGGTAAGGGTAAGGGTTATGGTTAAGGTTAGGGTTAGGTTTACGTTTAGAGTAAGGGTTAGGGTTAGGATTAGGGTTAGGGTTAGGGTAAGGGTAAGGGTTAGGGTTAGGGTTAGGGTTAGGGTTAGGTTGAGGTTTGTAGTTAGGGTAAGGTTAAGTGTTAGGGTTAGGGTTAGGTTTAGGTTTAGTGTTGCAGTTAACTTGACAGTTAAGGTTAGGGTTAGGTAAGGGTTAGGTTTAGGGTAAGAGTTAGGGTAATGTTTAGGGTAAGGGTTAGAGTTAGGGTTTGGTTTAGGGTTGGGGTTAAGGTTAGGCTTAGGTTTAGGTTAAGGGTAAGGATTAGGGTTAGGGTTAGGGTAAGTGTTAGGGTTAGGGTTAGGGTTAGGGTAAGGGTAAGGGTTAGGGTTAGGGTTAGGTTTAGGGTTAGGTTTAGTGTAAGGGTAATGGTTAGGTTTAGGGTTAGGGTCAGAGTTAAGTTTGAGGTTAGGGTTAGGGTTAGGGTAAGGGTTCAGGTTAGGGTTAGGTTTAGGGTTAGGGTAAGTGTAAGGGTAACGGTTAGGGTTATGGTTTGGGTTAGAGTTAGGTTTAGGGGTAGGATAAGGGTTAGGGTTAGGGTAAGAGTTAGGGTAATTGTTAGGGTAAGGTTTAGGGTTAGGGTCAGGTTTAAGTTTGGGGTTAAGGTTAGGGTTAGTGTAAGTGTAGGGGTTAGTGTTAGGGTTAGGTTTAGGGTAAGTGTTACGGCTAGGTTAGGGTTAAGGTTAGGGTTAGGGTAAAGGTAAGGGCTAGGGTTAGGATTAGGGTTAGCTTTTAGGGTTAGGGTTAGGGTTAGGGTTAGGGTTAGGGTTAGGTTTAGGGTTAGGGTTAGGGTAAGGGTAAGGTTTAGGTTTAGGGTTAGGATTAGTGTTAGGTTTAGCGTTAGGGTTAGGGTAAGTGTAAGGGTTAGGGTTAGGGTTAGGGTTAAGGTTAGGGTTAGGGTTAGGGTTAAGTTTAGGTTTAGCCTTAGGGTAAGGGTAAGGGTTAGGGTTAGGGTTACTTTTAGGGTAAGGGTTAGGGTTAGGGTTAAGTTTAGGGTAACGGTAAGGGTTAGGGTTAAGGTTAGGGTTAGGGTTAGGGTAAGGGCATGGATTAGGTTTAGGGTTAGTGTTACAGTTAGGGTTTAGGAATAGTGTTAGGGTTAGGTTAACGGTTAAGGTTAGGGTTAGGATAAGGGTTAGGTTTAGGGTTAAAGTTAGGGTTAGGGTAGGGTAAATGTTAGGGTTAGGGTTAGTTTTAGGGTAAGGGTAAGGTTTAGGGTTAGCGTTATGGTTAGCTGTTAGGGTTAGGGTTAGGGTTAGGGTTAGGGTTAAGGTTAGGTATAGGGTTAGGGTAAGGGTAAGTGTTAGGTTTAATGTTAGGGTTAGGTTTACAGTTAGGGTTAGGGTTATGGTAAGTGTAAGGGTTAGGGTTAGGGTTAGGTTTAGGGATAGGGTAAGGGTTAGGATTAGGGTTAGGGTTAAGTTTATAGTTAGGGTGAGGATAAGGGTAAGGGTTAGGGTTAGGGTTAGGGTTAGGTTAGGGTTAGGGTTAGGGTTAGGGTTAGGGTTTGGGTAAGGGTAAGGGTTAGGGTTAGTGTAGGGTTAAGGTTAGCGTTACGGTTAGGGTTAAGGTTAGGTTTAGGGTTAGGGATAGGTTAAGGGTAAGGGTTAGGGTTAGAGTTAGGGTTATGGTTAGGGAAAGGGTAAGGGTTAGGGTTAGGGTTAGAGTTAGGGTTAGGGTAAGGATTATGTTTAGGGTAAGGGGTAGGTTTAGGGTTTGGGTTAGCATTAAGGTTAGGGTTAGGGATAGGGTAAGGGAAAGGGTTAAATTTAGGGTTAGGGTTAAGGGTTAGAGTTACGGTTAGGTTTAGGGTTAGGGTTAGGGTAAGGGTTAGGGTTAGGGTTAGGGTTAGGGTTAAGGTTAGGGTTAGGGTTAGGGTTTGGGTAAGGGTAAGGGTTAGGGTTAGTTTAGTGTTAAGGTTAGCGTTAGGGTTAGGGTTAGGGTTGGTTTTAGGGTTAGGGTTAGATTAAGGGTAAGGGTTAGGGTTAGAGTTAGGGATTAGGGTTAGGGAAAGGGTAAGGGTTAGGGTTAGCGTTAGAGTTAGGGTTAGGGTAAGGATTATTGTTAGGGTTAGGTTTAGGGTAAGGGTTAGGGTTAGGGTTTGGGTTAGCATTAAGGTTAGGGTTAAGGATAGGGTAAGGGTAAGGGTTAGGTTAGGGTTAGGGTTAGGTTTAGTATAAGGCTTAGGGTTAGGGTTAGGGTAAGGTTAGGTTTAGGCTGAGGGTAAGGGTAAGGATTAGGGTTAGGGTTAGGGTAAGGGTTATGGTTAGCCTTATGGTTAGGGTAGGTGTTAGGCTAAGGGTAAGTGTTAGGGTTAGTGCTAGGGTTAGGAAATGGGTAAGGGTTAGGGTTAGGGTTAGGTTTAGGCTTAGGGGTAAGGTTTAGGGTTAGGCTTATGGTTAGGGTTAGGGTTAGGGAAAGGGTAAGGGTAAGGGTTAGGGGTAGAGTTAGGGTTAAGTTAAGGTTTAGGCTGAGGGTAAGGGTATGGGTTAGGGTTAGGGTTAGGCTTAGGGTTAGGGTAAGGGTTAGGTTTAGTGTTAGGGTAAGGGTTAGGGTTAGGGTTAGTGTTAGGGAAAAAGTAAGGATAAGGGTATGGGTTAGGGGTAGGGTTAGGGTTAAGGTTAGGTTTAGGCTGAGGGTAAGGCTAAGGGTTAGGTTTAGGGTTGGGCTTAGGTTTAGGGTAAGGGTTATGGTTAGCATCAAGGTTAGGGTAGGGGTTAGGGTAAGCGTAAGTGTTAGGGTTAGGGTTAGGTTTAAGTTTAGGGATAGGGTTAGGGTTAGGGTTAGGGTTAGGGTAAGGTTTAGGGTTAGGTTTAGGGTTAGGGTTAGGGTAAGGTTTAGGGTTAGGTTTAGGGTTAGGTTTACAGTAAGGGTAAGTGTTAGGTTTACAGTTAGGGTTAGCTGTAGGGTTAGGGTTAGTGTTAGGGTTAGGGTAAGGATAAGGGTTAGGGTTAAGGTTAGGGTTAGGGTTAGGTTAGGGTTAAGGTTAGGGTTAGGGTAAGGGTAAGGGTAAAGGTTAGGGTTAGGTTTAGGGTTACGGTTAGGGTAAGGGTAAGGGTGATGGTTAAGATTAGGGTTAGGTTTAGGGGTAGGGTTAGGTTTGGGTAAGGTTTAGGGTTTGGATTAGGGTTAGGGTTAGGGTAAGGTTTTGGGTTAGTGTTAGGGTTAGGCTTAGGTTTAGGGTTACGCTTAGGGTAAGAGTAAGGGTTAGGGTTAGGGTTAGGGTTAGGTTTAGTGTTGCAGTTAAGTTTAGGGTTAGGGTTAGGGTAAGGGTAAGGGTAAGGGCTAGGGTTAGGGTTAGGGTTAGGGATAAGGTTAGGGTTGGGGTTAAGGTTAGGGTTAGGGTTACGGTAAGGAAATGTGTTAGGGTTAGCATTAGGGTTATTGTTAGGGTTAGCGTTAGGGTAAGGGTAAGAGTTAGGGTTAGGGTTAGGGTTAAGGTAAGGTAAGGGTTAGGTTTAGGGTTAGGGTTAGGGTTAGGTTTACGGTAAGGGTTAGGGTTAGGTTTAGGGTAAGGTTTAAGGTTACGGTTAGGGTGAGGGTAAGGGTAGTTGTTAGGGTTAGCGTTAGCATTAAGGTTAAATTTAGGATTAGGGTAAGGGTAAGGGTTAGGGTTAGGGTTAGTGTTAGGGTTAGGGTAAGGGTTAGGGTTAGCATTAGGTTTAGGGTAGGGGTTAGGGTAAGGGTAAGTGTTAGGGTTAGGGTTAGGGTTGGAATAAGGTTAAGGGTTAGGGTTAGGGTTAGGGTTAGGGCTAGGTTTAGGTTTAGGGTTAGGTTTAGGGTTAGGGTTAGGGTAAGGGTAAGGGTTAGGGTTAGGTTTAGGGTCAGGGTTAAGGTAAGGGTAATGGTTAGGTTTAGGGTTAGGGTTAGGTTTAGTGTTAAGGTAAGGGTTAGGGTTAGGGTGAGAGTAAGGGTTAGGGTTAGGGTTAGGGTAAGGGTAAGGGGTAGGGTTAGGGTTAGGGTTAGGATAAGGTTTAGGGTTAGGGTTAGGGTTAGTTTTAGATTTAGGGTTAGGGTTAGGGTTAGGATAAGTGTAAGGTGTAGGGTTAGGGTAGGGTTAGGGTTAGGGTTAGGGTTGAGGTTGTGGTTTGGGTTAGAGTAAGGGTTAGTGTTATGGTTAGTGTTACGGTTAGGGTTAGGGTTAGGGTAAGGGTTAGGGTTAGGGTTAGGGTTAGAGTAAGGGTAAGGGTTAGGGTTAGGGTTAGGGTTATCTGTTAGGGTTAGGGTTAGGGTTAGGTTTAGGGTTAGGTTTAGGTATAGGGTTAGGGTAAGGGTAAGTGTTAGGGTTAATGTTAGAGTTAGGTTTAGAATTAGGGTTAGGGTTATGGTAAGGGTAAGGGTTAGGTTTAGGATTGGGTTTAGGGTTAGGGTAAGGGTTAGGATTAGGCTTAGGGTTAAGTTTATAGTTAGGGTGAGGGTAATGGTAAGGGTTAGGGTTAGGGTTAGGGTTAGGTTTAGAGTTTGGGTTAGGGTTAGGGTTAGATTAAGGCTAAGAGTTAGGGTTAGGGTTAGGGTTAGGGTTAGGGTTAGGGTAAGGGTAGGGGTTAGGGTTAGTGTAGGGTTAAGGTTAGCGTTAGGGTTAGGTTTTGTGTTAAGGTTAGGGTTAGGGTTAGGGTTAGGGTAAGGGTTAGGGTTAGGGTTAGGGTAAGGGTTAGGGTTAGGGTGAGTGTTAGGGTTAGGGTAAGGGTAAGGGTTATGGTTAGGGTTAGGGTTAGGGTAAGGTTTAGGGTAAGTGTTACGGTTAAGGTTTAGGAACAGAGTTAGGGTTAGTTTTATGGTTAGGGTTAGGGTTAGGATAAGGGTTAGGGTTAGGTTTAAGGTTAATGTTAGGGTACGGTAAGTGTTAGGGTTAGGGTTCGGGTTAGGGTAAGGGTTAGGGTTAGGGTTAGGGTTAGGGTTAGTTTTAGATTTAGGGTTAGGGTTAGGGTTAGGGTAAGGGTAAGGTGTAGGGTTAGGGTAGGGTTAGGGTTAGGGTTAGAGTTGAGGTTATGTTTTGCGTTAGAGTAAGTGTTAGGGTTATGGTTACGGTAAGGGTTAGGGTTAGGGTAATGGTTAGGTTTAGAGTTAGGGTTGGGTTTAAGGTTAGGGTTAGGGTTAGGGTAAGGGTAAGGGTTAAATTTAGGGTTAGTGTTAGGGTAAGTGTTACGGTTAGGGATAGGGTTAGGGTTAGGGTAAGGGTAAGGGTTAGGTTTAGGGTTAGGGTTAGCTGTTAGGGTTAGGGTTAGGGTTAGGGTTAGGTTTAGGTATAGGGTTAGGGTAAGGGTAAGTGTTAGGGTTAATATTAGAGTTAGGTTTAGAGTTAGGGTTAGGGTTATTGTAAGGATAAAGGTTAGGGTTAGGATTAGGTTTACTGTTTGAGTAAGGGTTAGGATTAGGGTTAGGGTTAAGTTTATAGTTAGGGTGAGGGTAAGGGTAAGGGTTAGGGTTAGGGTTAGGGTTAGGTTTAGATTTTGGGTTAGGGTTAGGGTTAGGTTAAGGCTAAAGGTTAGGGTTAGGGTTAGGGTAAGGTTAAGGGTTAGGGTTAGTGTAGGGTTAAGGTTAGCCTTAGGGTTAGGATTAGGGTTAGGTTTAGGGTTAGGGTTAGGTTAAGGGTGAGGATTAGGGTTAGAGTTAGGGTTAGGGTTAGGGTTAGGGTAAGGGTAAGGGTTAGGGTTAGAGTTAGGGTTAGAGTAAGGATTAGGGTTAGGATTAGGGTTAGGGTAAGGGTTAGGTTTAGGGTTAGGGTTAGGTTAAGGGTGAGGATTAGGGTTAGAGTTAGGGTTAGGGTTAGGGGTTACATTTACGGTTAGGTTTAGGTTTAGGGTTAGGGTAAGGGTTAGGGTTAGGGTTAAGGTTAGGGTAAGGGTTAGGGTTAGAGTTTGGGTAAGGGTAAGTGTTAGGGTTAGTGTAGGGTTAAGGTAAGCTTTAGGGTTATGGTTAGGGTTAGATTTAGGGTTAGGGTTAGGTTAAGGGTAAGGGTTAGGGTTAGAATTAGGGTTAGGGTTAGGGAAAGTGTAAGGTTTAGGGTTAGGGTTAGAGTTAGGGTTAGGGTAAGGATTAGGGTTAGGGTTAGGGTTAGGGTAAGGTTTAGGGTTAAGGTTTAGCATTAAGGTTAGGTTTAGGGATAGGGTAAGGGTAAGGGTTAGGGTTAGAATTAGGGTTAGGGTTAGCGAAAGTGTAAGGTTTAGGGTTAGGGTTAGAGTTAGGGTTAGGGTAAGGATTAGGGTTAGGGTTAGGGTTAGGGTAAGGTTTAGGGTTAAGGTTTAGCATTAAGGTTAGGTTTAGGGATAGGGTAAGGGTAAGGGTTAGGTTAGGGTTAGGGTTAGGGTTAGGATAAGGCTTAGGGTTAGGGTTAGAGTTAGGTTAGGTTTACGCTGAGGGTAACGGTAAGGATTAGGGTTAGGGTTAGGGTAAGGTTTATGGTTAGCCTTACAGTTAGGGTAGGTGTTAGGGTAAGGGTAAGTATTAGGGTTAGTGTTTGGGTTAGGAAAAGGGTAAGGGTTAGGGTTAGGGTTAGGTTTAGGCTTAGGGGTAAGGTTTAGGGTTATTGTTCTGGTTAGGGTTAGGGTTAAGGAAAGGGTAAGGGTAAGGGTTAGGGGTAGGGTTAGGGTTAAGTTAAGTTTTAGGCTGAGGGTAAGGGTATGGGATAGGGTTATGGTTAGGCTTAGGGTTAGGGTAAGGGTTAGGTTTACTGTTAGGGTAAGAGTTAGGGTTAGGGTTAGTGTTAGGGAAAGGGTAAGGGTAAGGGTATGGGTTAGGGGTAGGGTTAGGGTTAAGGTTAGGTTTAGGCTGAGGGTAAGGGTAAGGGTTAGGTTTAGGGTTGATCTTAGGGTTAGGGTAAGGGTTATTGTTAGCATTAAGGTTAGTGTAGGGGTTAGGGTAAGCGTAAGTGTTAGGGTTGGGGTTAAGTTTAGGTTTAGGGTTAGGGTAAGTTTTAGGTTTAGGTTTAGGGTTAGGGTTAGGGTAAGGTTTAGGGTTAGGTTTAGGGTTAGGTTTACAGTAAGGGTAAGTGTTAGGTTTACAGTTAGGGTTAGCTGTAGGTTTAGGGTTAGTTTTAGGGTTAGGGTTAGGTTAGGATGAGGGTAAGGTTAAAGGTTAGGGTTAGGTTCAGGGTTACGGTTAGGGTAAGGGTAAGGGTTATGGTTAAGGTTAGGGTTAGGTTTAGGGTTAGGGTTAGGGTTAGGGTAAGGGTTAGGGTTAGGATTAAGGCTGGGTTAGGGTAAGGTTTTGGGTTAGGGTTAGGGTTAGGGTTAGGTTTAGGGTTACAGTTAGGGTAAGGGTAAGGGTTAGGGTTAGGGTTAGGGTCAGGTTTAGTGTTGCAGTTAAGTTTAGGGTTAGGGTTAAGGTAAGGGTAAGGGTTAGGGTTAGGGTTAGGGTTAGGGTTAGGGTTAAGGTTAGGGTTAGGGTTAAGGTTAGGGTTAGGGTTACGGTAAGGATATGTGTTTAGGATTAGGGTTAGGGTTATTGTTAGGGTTAGCGTTTGGGTAAGGGTAAGAGTTAGGGTTAGGGTTAGGGTTAAGGTAAGGTAAGGGTTAGGGTTAGGGTTAGGATTAGGTTTAGGGTAAGGGTTAGGGTTAGGTTTAGGGTAAGGATTAGGGTTACGGTTAGGGTGAGGGTAAGGGTAGGTGTTAGTGTAAGCGTTAGCATTAAGTTGGGTTTAGGATTAGGGTAAGGGTAAGGGTTAGGGTTAGGGTTAGTGTTAGGGATAGGGTAAGGGTTAGGGTTAGCGTTAGGGTTAGGGTAGGGGTTAGGGTAAGGGTAAGTGTTAGGGTTAGGTTTAGGGTTGGAATAAGGTTAAGGGTTAGGGTTAGGGTTAGTGTTAGTTTTAGGGTTAGCTTAAGGGTAAGGGATAAGTTTAGGGTTAGGTTTAAGGTTAGGGTTAGGGTTAGGGTTAGGGTTAGGTTTAGGGTTAGGGTTAGGGTTAATGTTAGGATTAGGGTTAGGGTTAGGTTTAGTGTTAAGGTTAGGGTTAGGGTTAGGGTTAGGGTAAGGGTTAGGGTTAGGGTTTGGGTATGGGTTAGGGTTAGGGTTAGTGTTAGGGTTAGGGTAAGGGTAAGGGGTAGGGTTAGGGTTAGGGTTACGGTAAGGTTTAGGGTTAGGGTTAGGGTTAGTTTTAGATTTAGGGTTAGGGTTAGGGTTAGAGTAAGGGTAAGGTGTAGGGTTAGGGTAGGGTTAGGGTTAGGGTTAGGGTTGAGGTTATGGTTTGGGTTAGAGTAAGGGTTAGGGTTATGGTTAGAGTTAGGGTTAGGGTTAGGGTTAGGGTTAGGGTTAGAGTTAGGGTTAGGCTTAGGGTAAGGATTAGGGTTAGGGTTAGGGTTAGGGTTAGGGTAAGTGTTACGGTTAGGGTTTAGGAATAGTGTTTGGGTTAGGTTAACGGTTAGGGTTAGGGTTAGGACAAGCATTAGGGTTAGGTTTAAGGTTAGGGTTAGTGTAGGGTAAGTGTTAGGGTTAGGGTTAGGGTTAGGGTTAGGGTAAGGGTTAGGGTTAGGGTTAGGTTTGGGGTTAGGTTTAGGGTTGGGTTTAAGGTTAGGGTTAGGGTTAGGGTAAGGGTAAGGGTTAGATTTATGGTAAGTTTTAGGGTAAGTGTTAGGGTTAGGGTTAGGGTTAGGGTTAGGGTAAGGTTAAGGTTTAGGGTTAGGGTTAGGGTTAGCTGTTAGGGTTAGGGTTAGGGTTAGGGTTAAGTTTAGGGTTAGGGTTAGGTATAGGGTTGGGGTAAGGGTAAGTGTTAGGGTTAATGTTAGGGTTAGGTTTAGGGTTAGGGTTAGGGTTATGGTAAGGGTAAGGGTTAGGGTTAGGATTAGGTTTAGGGTTAGGGTAAGGGTTAGGATTAGGGTTAGGGTTAAGTTTATAGTTAGGGTGAGGGTAAGGGTTAGGGTTAGGGTTAGGGTTAGGTTTAGAGTTTGGGTTAGGGTTAGGGTTAGGTTAAGGCTAAGAGTTAGGGTTAGGGTTAGGGTTAAGATTAGGGTTAGGGTGAGGATAAGGATAAGGGTTAGTGTTAGGTTTAGGGTTAGGGTTAGGCTTAGGGTTAGGGTTAGGTTTAGGGTTAGGATTAGGTTAAGTGTAAGCGTTAGGGTTAGGGTTAGGTTTAGCGTTAGTGTTAGAGTTAGGTTTAGTGTTAGGGTAAGGGTAAGGGGTAGGGTTAGTTTTAGGGTTAGGGAAACGGTAAGAATAAGGGTTAGGGGTAGGGTTAGGATTAAGCTTAGGTTTAGGCTGAGGGTAAGGGTAAGGGTTAGTTTTCGGGTTAGGCTTAGGGTTAGGGTAAGGGTTATGGTTAGCGTTAAGATTAGGGTAGGGTTTAGGGTAAGCGTAAGGGTTAGGGTTAGGGTTAGGGTTTATATAAGGGTAAGGGTTAGGGTTAGGGTTAGGGTTAGGGTTAGGGGTTAGGGTTAGGGTTAGGGTTAGATTTGCGTAAGGGTTAGTGTTAGGGTTAAGTTTGGGTTAGGTTTAGGTTTAGGGTTAGGTTCAGGGTTAGGTTAGGGTTAGGGTTAGGGTAAGGGTTAGGGTTAGGCTTAGGGTTAGCGTTAGGATTAGGGAAAGGGTAAGGGTAATGGTTAGGGGTAGGATTAGGATTAAATGTAGGTTTAGGCTGAGGGTAAGGGTAAGGGTTAGGGTTAGGTTTTGGCTTATGGTTAGGGTAAGGGTTATGGTTAGCGTTAAGTTTAGGGTAGCGGTTAGGGTAAGCGTAAGTGTTAGGGTTAGGGTCAGGGTTAAGTTTAGGGTTAGGGTTAGGGTTATGGTTAGGTTTATGTTTAGGGTTAGGGTAAGGTTTAGGGTTAGGTTTAGGGTTAGGTTTACAATAAGGGTAAGTGTTAGTTTTAGAGTTAAGGTTAGCTTTAGGTTTAGGGTTAGTGTTAGGGTTAGGGTAAGGATAGGGGTTTTGGTTCAGGATAGGTTTACAGTTAGGGTTAGCTTTAGGGTTAGGGTTAAGGTTAGGTTCAGGGTGAGGGTAAGGTTAAAGGTTAGGGTTAGGTTTAGGGTTACAGTTAGGGTAAGGGTAAGGGTTATGGTTAAGGTTAGGGTTAGGGTTAGGGTTAGAGTAAGGGTTAGGTTTAGGATTAAGGTTAGGGTTAGGGTAAGGTTTTGGGTTAGAGTTAGGGTTAGGGTTAGGTTTAGGGTTACGGTTAGGGTAAGGGTAAGGTTTAGGGTTAGGGTTAGGGTTAGGGTTAAGGTTAGGTTTAGGGTTAGGGTTAGGTTTAGGGTTAGCCTTAGGGTAAGGGTAAGGTTTAGGGATAGGGATACGTTTAGGGTAAGGGTTAGGGTTAGGGTTAGGGTTTGGGTTAGAGTTAGGGTTAGGGTAAGGATTAGGGTTAGGATTAGGGTTAGGGTTAAGTTTATAGTTAGGGTGAGGGTAAGGGTTAGGGTTAGGATTAGGGTTAGGTTTAGAGTTTGGGTTAGGGTTAGGGTTAGGTTAAGGCTAAGAGTTAGGGTTAGGGTTAGGGTTAAGATTAGGGTTAGGGTGAGGATAAGGGTAAGGGTTAGTGTTAGGTTTAGGGTTAGGGTTAGGCTTAGGGTTAGGGTTAGGTTTAGGGTTAGGATAAGGTTAAGTGTAAGCGTTAGGGTTAGGGTTAGGTTTAGCGTTAGTGTTAGAGTTAGGTTTAGTGTTAGGGTAAGGGTAAGGGGTAGGGTTAGTTTTAGGGTTAGGGAAACGGTAAGAATAAGGGTTAGGGGTAGGGTTAGGATTAAGCTTAGGTTTAGGCTGAGGGTAAGAGTAAGGGTTAGTTTTCGGGTTAGGCTTAGGGTTAGGGTAAGGGTTATGGTTAGCGTTAAGATTAGGGTAGGGTTTAGGGTAAGCGTAAGCGTTAGGGTTAGGGTTAGGGTTTATATAAGGGTAAGGGTTAGGGTTAGGGTTAGGTTTAGGGGTTACGGTTAGGGTTAGGGTTAGGTTTGCGTAAGGGTTAGTGTTAGGGTTAATTTTGGGTTAGGTTTAGGTTTAGGGTTAGGTTAGGGTTAGGGTTAGGGTAAGGGTTAGGGTTAGGCTTAGGGTTAGCGTTAGGATTAGGGAAAGGGTAAGGGTAATGGTTAGGGGTAGGATTAGGATTAAGGGTAGGTTTAGGCTGAGGGTAAGGGTAAGGGTTAGGGTTAGGGTTTGGCTTAGGGTTAGGGTAAGGGTTATGGTTAGCGTTAAGTTTAGGGTAGCGGTTAGGGTAAGCGTAAGTGTTAGGGTTATGGTCAGGGTTAAGTTTAGGGTTAGGGTTAGGGTTATGGTTAGGTTTATGTTTAGGGTTAGGGTAAGGTTTAGGGTTAGGTTTAGGGTTAGGTTTACAATAAGGGTAAGTGTTAGTTTTAGAGTTAGGGTTAGCTTTAGGGTTAGGGTTAGTTTTAGGGTTAGGGTAAGGATAGGGGTTTTGGTTCAGGATAGGTTTACAGTTAGGGTTAGCTTTAGGGTTAGGGTTAAGGTTAGGTTTAGGGTGAGGGTAAGGTTAAAGGTTAGGGTTAGGTTTAGGGTTACAGTTAGGGTAAGGGTAAGGGTTATGGTTAAGGTTAGGGTTAGGGTTAGGGTTAGAGTAAGGGTTAGATTTAGGATTAAGGTTAGGGTTAGGGTAAGGTTTTGGGTTGGAGTTAGGGTTAGGGTTAGGTTTAGGGTTACGGTTAGGGTAAGGGTAAGGGTTAGGGTTAGGGTTAGGGTTAGAGTTAGGGGTTAGGGTTAGGGTTAAGTTAAGGGTAAGTGTTAGGGTGAGGGTTAGGGTTAGGGTAAGTGTTAGGGTTAGGGACAGGGTTAGGGTTAGGGTAAGGGTAAGGGTTAGGGTTAGTGTTAGGGTTAGGCTTAGGGGTTAGGTTTAGTGTTAGGGTTAGGGTAAGGGTAAGTGTTAGGGTTAGGGTTAGGGTTAGGTTTAGGGTTAGGTTTAGGGTAAGGGGAATGGTTAGGTTTAGGGTTAGGGTCAGAGTTAAGTTTGAGGTTAGGTTTAGGGTTAGGTTTAGGGTAAGTGTTCAGGTTAGGGTTAGGTATAGGCTTAGGGTTAGTGTAAGGGTAAGCATTAGGGTTATGCTTTGGGTTAGAGTTAGGCTTAGGGGTAGGGTAAGGGTTAGGTTTAGGGTTTAGGGTTAGTGTTAGGGTTAGTTTCAGGGTTAGGGTTGGGGTTAGGGTTACGTTAGGGATAGGGTTAGGATAAGGGTTAGGGTTAGGGTTAATGTTAGGGTTAGGGTAAGGGTAAGTGTTAGGGTTAGGGTTAGGGTTAGGGTAACGGTTAGGGTTAGGGTTAGGGTCAGGTTTAAGTTTGGGGTTAAGGTTAGGGTTAGTGTTAGTGTAAGGGTAGGGGTTAGGTTTAGGGTTAGGTTTAGGGTAAGTGTTACGGCTAGGTTAGGGTTAGGGTTAGGGTTAGGTTAAGGGTAAGGGCTAGGGTTAGGGTTAGGGTTAGCTGTTAGGGTTAGGGTTAGGGTTAGGGTAAGGGTTAGGTTTAGGGTTAGGGTTAGGGTAAGGGTAAGGTTTAGGGTTAGGGTTAGGATTAGGGTTAGGTTTAGGGTTAGGGTTAGGGTAAGGGTAAGGGTTAGGTTTAAGGTTAGGGTTAAGGTTAGGGTTAGGATTAGGGTTAAGTTTAGGGTTAGCCTTAGGGTAAGGGTAAGGGTTAGGGTTAGGGTTACGGTTAGGGTAATGGTTAGGGTTAGGGTTAGGGTTAGGGTAAGGTTAAGGGTTAGGGTTAAGGTTAGGGTTAGGGTTAGAGTAAGGGTGTGGATTAGGGTTAGGGTTAGAGTAAAGGTAAGGTTTAGGGTTAGGGTTAGCATTAAGGTTAGGTTTAGCGTAAGGGTAAGTGTTAGGGTTAGGTTTAGAGTTACGGTTAGGGTAAGGGTAAGGGTTAGGGTTAGCTATTAGGGTTAGGGTTAGGGTTAGGGTTAAGTTTAGGGTTAGGTTTAGGGTAAGGGTAAGGGTTAAGGTTAGGGTTAGGATTAGGGTTAGGTTTAGGGTTACGGTTAGGGTAAGGGTAAGGTTTAGGGTTAGGGTTAGGGTTAAGGGTAGGGTTAGGGTTCGGGTTAGGTTTAGGGTTAGCCTTAGGGTAAGGGTAAGGTTTAGGGT
>JANJXV010000048.1:6677500-6780000 GCA_024803745.1 Megascapheus bottae
GGGTAAGCAAAACTGTTAGGGTTAGGTTACGGTTATGATAAAGGTAAGGGTTAGGGTTAGGGTTAGGCTTAGGGGTTAGGTTTAGGGTTAGGGTTAGGGTTAGGTTTGGGGTTAGGGTTAGGGTAAGGGTTAGGTTTAGGATTAGGGTTACGGTAAGGGTAAGGGTTAGGGTTAGGGTTATTGTTAGGGTTAAGGTTAGGGTTAGGGTTAGGGTTAGGTTAAGGGTTAGGGTTTTGATTAGGGTAAGGGTTAGGGTAATGGTTAGGGTAAGGATTAGCGTTAGGGTTTGTTTAGGGTTGGCGTTAAGTTTATGGTTAGGGTTATGGTAAGGGTAAGGGTTAGGGTTAGGTTTAGGGTTAGGGTAAGTGTTAGGGTTAGGGTTAGGGTTAGGGTTAGGGTAAGGGTAAGGGTTAGGATTAGGGTAAGGGTTAGTGTTAGGGGTTAGGTTTAGGGTTAGGGTAAGGGTAAGCGTTAGGTTTAGGGTTAGGGTTAGGTTTAGGGTTAGGTTTAGGGTAAGGGTAATAGTTAGGTTTAGGGTTAGGGTCAGAGTTAAGTTTGAGGTTAGGGTTAGTGTTAGGGTTAGGGTAAAGGTTCAGGTTATTGTTAGGTTTAGGTTTAGGTTTAGTGTAAGGGTAAGGGTTAGAGTTAGGGTTAGGGTTAGTGTTACGTTAGGGTTAGGGTTAGGATAAGAGTGAGGGTTAGGGTTAATATTAGGGTTAGGGTAAGGGTAAGTGTTTGGTTTAGGGTTAGGGTCAGGTTTAAGTTTGGGGTTAAGGTTAGGGTTAGTGTTAGTGTAAGGGTAGGGGTTAGGGTGAGAGTTAGGTTAGGGTAAGTGTTACGGTTAGGTTAGGGTTAGGGTTAGGGTAAGGGTAAGGGCTAGGGTTAGGGTTAGGGTTAGCTGTTAGGGTTAGGGTTAGGGTTAGGGTTAGGTTTAGGGTTAGGTTTAGGGTAAGGGTAAGGGTTAGGGTTAGGATTAGGGGTAGTTTTAGGGTTAGGGTTAGGGTAAGGGTAAGGGTTAGTTTTAGGGTTAGGGTTAAGGTTAGGGTTCGGGTTAGGGTTAGGTTTAGGGTTAGCCTTAGGGTAAGGGTGAGGGTTAGAGTTAGGGTTACGGTTAGGATAAGGGTTAGGATTAGGGTTAGGGTTAGTGTAAGGGTAAGGGTTAGGGTTAAGTTTAGGGTTAGGGTTAGGGTAAGGGTATGGATTAGGGTTAGGGTTAGGGTTAGGGTAAGGTTTAGGGTTAGGGTTAGCATTAAAGTTAGGATTAGGGTTAGGGTAAGGGTAAGGGTTAGGGGTATGTTTAGGGTTACGGTTAGGGTTAATGGTTAGTGTTAGGGTTAGGTTTAAGGTTAGGGTTAGGGTAAGGAAAAGAGTTAGGGTTAGGGATAGGGTCATGGTTCGCTTTAGTTTTAGGGTTAGGGTTAGGGAAAGGGTAATGGTTAGGGTAAGTGTTAGTGTTATGGTTAGGTTTAGGGTAGGGGTTAGGGTAAGGGTAAGTGTTAGGGTTAGGGTTAGGGTTAGGTTAAGGTTTAGGGTTAGCGTTATGGTTAGGGTTATGTTTAGGATAAGTGTTAGGGTTAGGGTTAGGTTTAGGGTAAGGGTAAGTGTTAGGGTTAGTGTTAGGTTTAGGGTTAGGTTTAGGGTAAGTGTTAGGGTTAGTGTTAGGGTTAGGGTTAGGGTTAGGGTAAGGGTAACTGTTAGGGTTAGGGTTCGGGTTAGGATAAGGGGAAGGGTTAGGGTTAGGGGTTAGTTTTATTGTTAGGGTTAGGGTTAGTGTTAGGGTAAGTGTTATGGTAAGGGTTAGGGTTAGCGGTTAGGGTTAGTGTTAGCGTTAGGTTAAGGGTTAGGGTTAGAGTTAGCGTTAGGATAAGGGTTAGGTTTAGGATTAGGGTTAGGGTAAGGGTAAGTGTTAGTGTTATGGTTAGGGTTAGTATTAGGGTTAGGGTAAGGGTTAGGGTTAGGGTTAGGTTTAGGGTTGGGGTTAAGGTTAGGATTAGAGTTAGGGTAAGGGTAAAGGTTAGGTTTAGGGGTTGGTTTAGGGTAAGTGTTAGGGTTAGGGTTAGTGTTGGGTTAAGTTTAGGGTTAGGGTGAGGGTTAGGGTTAGGGTTAGGTTTAGTGTAAGGTTTAGGGTTAGGTTAGGGTTAGGGTTAGGGTTAGGGTTAGGATAAGGGTAAGGGTTAGGTTTAAGGTTAGGGTTAGGGTTAGGTTAAGGGTTAGGTTTAGGGTTATGGTTAGGGTTATGTTTAGGATAAGTGTTAGGGTTAGGGTTAGGGTTAGGGTAAGGGTAAGTGTTAGGGTTAGTGTTAGGTTTAGGGTTAGGTTTAGGGTGAGTGTTAGGGTTAGGGTTAGGGTTAGGGTTAGGGTCAGGGTCAGGGTAAGGGTAACTGTTAGGGTTAGGGTTCGTGTTAGGATAGGGGAAGGGTTAGGGTTAGAGGTTAGTTTTATTGTTAGGTTTAGGGTTAGGGTTAGGGTAAGTGTTATGGTAAGGGTTAGGGTTAGTGGTTAGGGTTAGTGTTAGCGTTAGGTTAAGGGTTAGGGTTAGAGTTAGGTTTAGGATGTGGGTTAGGTTTAGGATTAGTGTTAGGGTAAGGGTAAGTGTTAGTGTTAGGGTTAGGGTCAGTATTAGGTTTAGGGTAAGGGTTAGGGTTATGGTTAGGGTTAGGTTTAGGGTTGGGGTTAAGTTTAGGATTAGAGTTAGGGTAAGGGTAAAGGTTAGGTTTAGGGTTGGGGTTAGGGTATGTGTTAGGGTTAGGGTTATTGTTGGGTTAAGTTTAGGGTTAGGGTAAGGGTTAGGGTTAGGGTTAGGTTTAGTGTAAGGTTTAGGGTTAGGTTAGGGTTAGGGTTAGGGTTAGGGTTAGGTTTAGGGTTAGGGTTAGGATTAGGGTTAGGGTAAGGCTAAGGGTTAGGGTTAGGTTTATGGTTAGGGTTAGGGTAAGGGTAATGGTTAGGTTTAGGGTTAGGGTTAGATTTAGTGTTAGGGGCAGTGTTAGGGTTAGAGTAAGGATAGGGTTAGGGTTAAGGTTAGGGTTAGGGTTAAGATTAGGGTTAGGGTGAGGGTAAGGGTAAGGGTAAGGGTTAGGTTTAGTGTTAGGGTTAGGCTTAGGGTTAGGGTTAGGTTTAGGGTTAGGGTTAGGTTAAGGGTAAGCGTTAGGGTTAGGATTAGGTTTAGGGTTAGGTTTAGAGTTAGGTTTAGTGTTAGGGTAAGGGTAAGGGTTAGGGTTAGGGTTAGGGAAAGGGTAAGGGTAAGGGATAGGTGTAGAGTTAGGGTTAAGGTTATTTTTAGGCTGAGGGTAAGGGTAAGGGTTAGGTTTAGGGTTAGGCTTAGGGTTAGGGTAAGGGTTATGGTTAGCGGTAAGTTTAGGATAGGTGTTAGGGTAAGTGTAAGTGTTAAGGTTAGGATTAGGGTTAGGATAAGGGAAAGGGTTAGGGTTAGGGTTAGGGTTAGGCTTAGGGGTTAGGTTTACGGTTAGGGTTAGGTTTAGGTTTGGGGTTAGGGTTAGGGTAAGGGTAAGGGTTAGGTTTAGGGTTACGGTTGAGGTTAGGGTTAAGGTTAGATTAGGTTTAGGGTTAGGGTTACGATAAGGGTAAGGGTTAGGTTTAAGTGTAGTGTTAGGGTTAAGGTTAGGGTTAGGGTTAGGATAAGGGTTAGGGTTAGGGTTAGGGTAAGGGTTATGGTAATGGTTAGGTTAAGGGTTAGTGTCAGGGTTTGGTTTAGGGTTGGGGTTAAGTTTAGGCTTAGGGTTAGGGTAAGGGTAAGGGTTAGGGTTAGGGTAAGGGTATGGATTAGGGTGAGGGTTAGGGTTAGGGTAAGGGTTAGGGTTAGGGTTAGGGTTAATGGTTAGTGTTAGGGTGAGGTTTAGGGTTAGGGTTAGGGTAAGGATAAGAGTTAGGTTAGGGAAGGGTCATGGTTCGCGTTAGGTTTAGGGTTAGGGTAAGGTAAGTGTAAGGGTTAGGGTTAGGGTTAGTGTTAAGGTTAGTGTTAGGGTTCGGGTAAGGGTAAGGGTTAGGGTTAGGGTTACGGTTAGGGTAAGAGTAAGGGTTAGGGTTAAGGTTAGGGTTAGGGTTAGGGTTAGGGTTAAGTTTAGGGTTAGGGTGAGGGTAAGGGTAAGGGTTAAGCTTAGGTTTAGGGTTAGGTTTAGGGTAAGGGTAAAGGTTAGGGTTAGGGTTAGGGTTAGTGTAAGGGTAAGGGTTATGCTTAAGGTTAGGGTTAGGGTTAGGGTTAGGGTAAGGGTTAGGTTTAGGGTTAGGGTTAGTGTAAGGGTAAGGGTTATGATTAGGGTTAGGGTTAGGGTTAAGGATAAGATTAGGGTTAGGATTAGGGTTAGGGTAAGGGTAAGGGTTAGGGTTAGGTTTAGGGTTAGAGTTACGTTTAGGGTTAGGGTAAGGGAAAGGGTTTGGGTTAGGGTTAGGTTAAGGGTTAGGCTTAGGAGTTATGATTAGGGTTATGGTTAGGATTAGGGTTAGGGTAAGGGTTAGGGTTAGGATTAGGTTAAGGGTTAGGGTTAGGGTTAGGGTTAGTGTTAGAGTAAGGATAAGAGTTAGGTTAGGGATAGGGTCATGGTTCGGGTTAGGTTTAGGGTTAGGTTTAGGGTAAGGGTAAGGGTTAGGGTTAGGGTTAGGGTTAAGGTTAGGTTTAGAGTTGGGGTTAGGGTTAGGTTTAGGGTTATGGTTAGGTTTAGGGTTAGGTTTAGGGTAAGGGTATGTGCTAGGGTTAGGGTTATGGTTAGGGTTAGGGTTAAGGTAAGGGTACGGGTTAGGTTTAGGGTTAGGGTTAGGTTTAGTGTAAGGGTTAATGTTAGGTTTAGGGTAAGGTTAAGGTTTAGGGTTAGGGTTAGGGTCAGGTTTAGGTTTAGGTTAAGGGTAAGGGTTAGGGTTAGGGATAGGGTTAGGGTTAGTGTAAGGGTAAGGTAAGGGTTAGGGTTAAGGTTAGGGTTAGGGTTAGGGTAAGGTTATGTTATAGGTTTAGGTTTAGGTTTAGGGTTAGGGTTAAGGTAAGGGTAAGGGTTATGTTTAGGGTTAGGGTAGGGTTAGTGTTAGGGTTAGTGTTTGGTTTAGGGTAAGGATAAGTGTTAGGGTTAGGGTTAGGGTTAAGGTTAAGGTTAGGGTTAGGGTGAGGGTAAGGGTTAGGGTTACGGTTAGGGTTAGGTTAAGATTAGGGTTAGGGAAAGGATAAGAGTTAGGGTTAGGGATAGGGTTAGGGTTCGGGATAGGTTTAGGGTTAGGGTGAGGGTAAGGGTAAGGGTTAAGGTGAGGGTTAGGGTTAAGTTTAGGGTTAGGGTTAGGGTTAGGGTAAGGGTTAGTGTTAGGGTTAGTGTTTGGTTTAGGGTAAGGATAAGTGTTAGGGTTAGGGTTAGGGTTAAGGTTAAGGTTAGGGTTAGGGTGAGGGTAAGGGTTAGGGTTAGGTTTAGGTTAAGTTTTAGGGTTAGTGTTAGGGTAAGGTTAAGGATTAGCGTTAGGGGTAGGGTTAGGGTTCGGGTTAGGGTAAGGGTAAGGGTTAGGTTTAGGGTTAGGGTTAGGTTTAGGGTTAGGGTTAGTGTAAGGTTATGTGTTAGGTTAGGTGTAGTGTTGTAGTTAAGGTTAGGGTTAGGGTAAGGGTTAGGTTTAAAGTTAGGTTTAGGGTTAGGTTTAGGGTTACGGTTAGGTTTAGGGTTAGGGTTAGGGTAAGGGTATGTGCTAGGGTTAGGGTTATGGTTAGGGTTAGGGTTAAGGTAAGGGTACGGGTTAGGTTTAGGATTAGGGTTAGGTTTAGTGTAAGGGTTAATGTTAGGTTTAGGGTTAGGTTAAGGTTTAGGGTTAGGGTTAGGGTCAGGTTTAGGTTTAGGTTAAGGGTAAGTGTAAGGGTTAGGGATAGGGTTAGGGTTAGTGTAAGGGTAAGGTAAGGGTTAGGGTTAAAGTTAGGGTTAGGGTTAGGGTAAGGTTATGTTATAGGTTTAGGTTTAGGTTTAGGGTTAGGGTTAAGGTAAGGGTAAGGGTTATGTTTAGGGTTAGGGTAGGGTTAGTGTTAGGGTTAGTGTTTGGTTTAGGGTAAGGATAAGTGTTAGGGTTAGGGTTAGGGTTAAGGTTAAGGTTAGGGTTAGGGTGAGGGTAAGGGTTAGCGTTACGGTTAGGGTTAGGTTAAGATTAGGGTTAGGGTAAGGATAAGAGTTAGGGTTAGGGATAGGGTTAGGGTTCGGGATAGGTTTAGGGTTAGGGTGAGGGTAAGAGTAAGGGTTAAGGTGAGGGTTAGGGTTAAGTTTAGGGTTAGGGTTAGGGTTAGGGTAATGGTTAGTGTTAGGGTTAGTGTTTGGTTTAGGGTAAGGATAAGTGTTAGGGTTAGGGTTAGGGTTAAGGTTAAGGTTAGGGTTAGGGTGAGGGTAAGGGTTAGGGTTAGGTTTAGGTTAAGTTTTAGGGTTAGTGTTAGGGTAAGGTTAAGGATTAGCGTTAGGGGTAGGGTTAGGGTTCGGGTTAGGGTAAGGGTAAGGGTTAGGTTTAGGGTTAGGGTTAGGTTTAGGGTTAGGGTTAGTGTAAGGTTAAGTGTTAGGTTAGGTGTAGTGTTGTAGTTAAGGTTAGGGTTAGGGTAAGGGTTAGGTTTAGAGTTAGGTTTAGGGTTAGGTTTAGGGTTACGGTTAGGTTTAGGGTTAAGGTTAGGGTAAGGGTATGTGCTAGGGTTAGGGTTATGGTTAGGGTTAGGGTTAAAGTAAGGGTACGGGTTAGGTTTAGGGTTAGGGTTAGGTTTAGTGTAAGGGTTAATGTTAGGTTTAGGGTAAGGTTAAGGTTTAGGGTTAGGGTTAGGGTCAGGTTTAGGTTTAGGTTAAGGGTAAGGGTAAGGGTTAGGGAGAGGGTTAGGGTTAGTGTAAGGGTAAGGTAAGGGTTAGGGTTAAGGTTAGGGTTAGGGTTAGGGTAAGGTTATGTTATAGGTTTAGGTTTAGGTTTAGGGTTAGGGTTAAGGTAAGGGTAAGGGTTATGTTTAGGGTTAGGGTAGGGTTAGTGTTAGGGTTAGTGTTTGGTTTAGGGTAAGGATAAGTGTTAGGGTTAGGGTTAGGGTTAAGGTTAAGTTTAGGGTTAGGGTGAGGGTAAGGGTTAGGGTTACGGTTAGGGTTAGGGTTAGGTTAAGGTTAGGGTTAGGGTAAGGATAAGAGTTAGGGTTAGGGATAGGGTTAGGGTTCGGGATAGTTTTAGGGTTAGGGTGAGGGTAAGGGTAAGGGTTAAGGTGAGGGTTAGGGTTAAGTTTAGTGTTAGGGTTAGGGTTAGGGTAAGGGTTAGGGTTAGGGTTAGGCTTAGGGTTAGGGTAAGTGTTAGGGTTAGGGTTAGGATTAGGGTTAGGCTAAGGGTAAGGGTAAGGGTTAGGGTTAAGGTAAGGTTTAGGGTTAGGGTAAGGGTTAGGGTAAGGGTTAGGGTTTGGTTTATGTTTAGGGTTAAGTTTAGGGTTAGGGTTAGGGTAAGGGTAAGGATTAGGGTTAGGGTAAGGGTTAGATTTAGGGTTGGGTTAAGTTTTGGGTGAGGGTTAGTGTAAGGGTAAAGGTTAGGGTTAGGGTTAGGGTTAGGTTTAGGGTTACGGTTAGAGTTAGGGTTAGGGTAAGGATATGTGTTAGGGTTAGGGTTAGGGTTAGACTTAGGGTTAGGGTTAGCGTTAGGGTAAGGGTAAGTGTTAGGGTTAGGGTTAGGTTAAGGTAAGGGTAAGGTTTAGGGTCAGGTTTAGGGTTCGGTTTAGGGTAAGGGTTAGGGTAAGTGTTGGGGTAAGGGTAAGGTTTAGAGTTAGCGTTAGGGTTAGAGTAAGGATATGTGTTAGGGTTAGGGTTAGGGTTAGGGTTAGGTTTAGGGTTCGCGTTAGGGTAAGGGTAAGTGTTAGGGTTAGGGCTAGGATTAAGGTACGGGTAAGGGTTAGGGTTAGGGTTAGGGTTAGGGTAAGGATAAGGGTTAGTGTTAAGGTTAGGTTTAGGGTTAGGGTTAGGGTTAGGGTTAAGGTTAGGGTTAGGGTGAGGGTAAGGGTAAGAGTTAGGGTTAGGGTTAGGATTAAGGTACGGGTAAGGGTTAGGGTTAGGGTTAGGGTTAGGGTAAGGATAAGGGCTAGTGTTAAGGTTAGGTTTAGGGTTAGGGTTAGGGTTAGGGTTAAGTTTAGGGTTAGGGTGAGGGTAAGGGTAAGAGTTAGGGTTAGGTTTAGGGTTAGGGTTAGGCTAAGGGTAAGGGTTAGGGTTAGTTTTAGGATTATGTTTAGGGTTAGGGTTAGGGTTAGGGTTAGTGTAAGGGTAAGGGTTCGGGTTAAGGTTAGGGTTAGGGTTAGGTTTATGTTTGGGTTAGGGTTAGGGTAAGGCTAAGGGTTAGGGTTAGGATTAGGGTTTGGGTTAGGGTAAGGGTTAGGGTTAGGGTTAGGGTTAGGGTAAGGGTAAGGGTTAGGGTTACGGTTAGGGTTAGGTTTAGGGTTGGGGTTAAGGTTAGGGTTAGGGTTAGGGTAAGGTAAGTGTTAGGGTTAGGGTTAGGGTTAAGGTTAGGGTAAGGGTTAGGGTTAGGGTTAGGGTTAGGGTAAGGGTTCCTGTTAGGTTTAGTGTAAGGGTAAGGTTTAGGGTTACGGTTAGGGTTAGGGTTAGGATAAGGGTAAGGGTTAGAGTTAGGGTTAGAGTTAAGGTTAGGTTTAGTGTTAGGGTAAGGGTAAGTGTTAGGGTTAGGGTTAGGTTTAGGGTAATGGTTAGGGTTAGCGTTAGGGTTAAGGTAGGGTTTAGGGTAAGGGTTAGGGTTAGGGTTAGGGTTAAGCTTAGGGGTTAGGTTTACGGTTAGGGTTAGGTTTAGGTTTGGGGTTAGGGTTAGGGTAAGGGTAAGGGTTAGGTTTAGGGTTACGGTTGAGGTTAGGGTTACGGTTAGATTAGGTTTAGGGTTAGGGTTAAGATAAGGGTAAGGGTTAGGTTTAAGGGTAGTGTTTGGGTTAAGGTTAGGGTTAGGGTTAGGATAAGGGTTAGGGTTAGGGTTAGGGTAAGGGATATGGTAATGGTTATGTTAAGGGTTAGGGTCAGGGTTTGGTTTAGGGTTGGGGTTAAGTTTAGGCTTAGGGTTAGGGTAAGGGTAAGGGTTAGGGTTAGGGTAAGGGTATGGATTAGGGTGAGGGTTAGGGTTAGGGTAAGGGTTAGGGTTAGGGTTAGGGTTAATGGTTAGTGTTAGGGTGAGGTTTAGGGTTAGGGTTAGGGTAAGGATAAGAGTTAGGTTAGGGATAGGGTCATGGTTCGCGTTAGGTTTAGGGTTAGGGTAAGGTAAGTGTAAGGGTTAGGGTTAGGGTTAGTGTTAAGGTTAGTGTTAGGGTTCGGGTAAGGGTAAGGGTTAGGGTTAGGGTTACGGTTAGGGTAAGAGTAAGGGATAGGGTTAAGGTTAGGGTTAGGGTTAGGGTTAGGGTTAAGTTTAGGGTTAGGGTGAGGGTAAGGGTAAGGGTTAAGCTTAGGTTTAGGGTTAGGTTTAGGGTAAGGGTAAAGGTTAGGGTTAGGGTTAGGGTTAGTGTAAGGGTAAGGGTTATGCTTAAGGTTAGGGTTAGGGTTAGGGTTAGGGTAAGGGTTAGGTTTAGGGTTAGGGTTAGTGTAAGGGTAAGGGTTAGGGTTAGGGTTAGTGTTAGGTTTAGTGTTGCAGTTAAGTTTAGGGTTAGGTTTACGGTAGGTGTTAGGGTTAGGGTTAGGGTTAGGTTTAGGGTTAGGGCTGGGGTAAGTGTAAGGGTTAGGGTTAGGGTTAGGGTTAAGGTTAGGTTTAGAGTTGGGGTTAGGGTTAGGGTAAGGGAAAGGGTTAGGGTTAGGGTTAGGAATAGGGAAAGGTTAGGGGTTAGGGTTAGGGTTAGGGTAAGGATATGTGTTAGGGTTAGGGTTAGGGTTAGCGTTAGGGTAAGGGTAAGAGTTAGGGTTAAGGTTAGGGTTAAGGTAAGGGTAAGGGTTAGTGTTAGGGTTAGGGTTAGGGTTAGGGTAAGTGTTAGTGTTAGGTTTAGGGTAAGGTTTAGGGTTAGGGTTAGGGTTAGGGCAAGGGTAAGTGTTAGGGTTAGTGTTAGCATTAAGGTTAGGTTTAGGGTTAGGGTAAGGGTAAGGGTTAGGGTTAGGGTTAGGTTTATGGTTAGGGAAAGGTTATGGTTAGCGTTATGGTTAGGGTAGGGGTTAGGGTAAGGGTAAGTGTTAGGGTCAGGGTTAGGGTTAGGATAAGAGTAAGGGTTAGGGTTAGGGTTAGGTTTAGGGTTATGGTTAGGGTTAGGGTTAGGTTTAGGGTTAGGGTTAGGGTTAGGGTAAGGGTCAGGGTTAGGGTAAGGGTAAGGGTTAGGGTTAGGTTTAGGATTAGGGTTAGGTTTGAGGTTAGGGTTAGGGTTAGGTGTAGGGTAAGGGTAAGGGTTAGGGTTAGGGTTAGGGTTAGGTTTATTGTTTGGGTAAGTTTAAGGGTTAGGGTTGGGTTAGGGTTAGAGTAAGGGTTAGGGGTAGGGTTAGGGTAAGGGCAAGGATTAGTGTTAGGGTTAAAGTTAGGTTTAGGGTTATGTTTAGGGTAAGGGTAGTGGTTAGGGTTAGGGTTAGGGTTAAGGATAAGATTAGGGTTAGGATTAGGGTTAGGGTAAGGGTAAGGGTTAGGGTTAGGGTTAGGGTTAGAGTTACGTTTAGAGTTAGGGTAAGGGAAAGGGTTTGGGTTAGGTTTAGGTTAAGGGTTAGGGTTAGGAGTTATGATTAGGGTTATGGTTAGGATTAGGGTTAGGGTAAGGGTTAGGGTTAGAATTAGGTTAAGGGTTAGGGTTATGGTTAGGGTTAGTGTTAGGGTAAGGATAAGAGTTAGGTTAGGGATAGGGTCATGGTTCGGGTTAGGTTTAGGTTTAGGTTTAGGGTAAGGGTAAGGGTTAGGGTTAGGGTTATGGTTAAGGTTAGGTTTAGAGTTGGGGTTAGGGTTAAGGTAAGGGAAAGGGTTAGGGTTAGTGTTAGGAATAGGGAAACTTTAGGGGTTAGGGTTAGGGTTAGTGGTAGGGTAAGGATATGTGATAGGGTTAGGGTTAGGGTTAGGGTTAGGTTTAAGGTAAGGGTTAGTGTTAGGTTTAGGGTGTGGTTTAGGGTTAGGGTTAGGGTAAGATTAGGGTTAGTGTTAGCATTAAGGTTAGGTTTAGGGTTAGGGTAAGGGTAAGGTTAGGGTTAGGTTTATGGTTAAGGTAAGGTTATGGTTAGCGTTATGGTTAGGGTAGGGGTTAGGGTAAGGGTAAGTTTTAGGGTCAGGGTTAGGGTTAGGATAAGAGGAAGGGTTAGGGTTAGGGTTAGGTTTAGGGTTAGAGTTAGGGTTAGATTTAGGGTTAGGGTTAGGGTAAGGGTTAAGGTTAGGGTAAGGGTAAGGGTTAGGGTTAGGTTTAGGGTTAGGGTTAGGTTTGACGTTAGGGTTAGGTGTAGGGTAAGGGTAAGGGTTAGGGTTAGGTTTAGGGTTAGGTTTAGGGTTTGGGTAACTTTAAGGGTTAGGGTTGGGTTAGGGTTAGATTAAGGGTTAGGGTTAGGGTTAGGGTTAGGGTAAGGGCAAGGGTTAGGGTTAGGGTTAAAGTTAGGTTTAGGGTTAGGTTTAGGGTAAGGGTAGTGGTTAGGGTTAGGGTTAGGGTTAAGGTTAAGATTAGGGTTAGGATTAAGGTTAGGGGAAGGGTTAGGGTTAGGGTTAGGGTTAGAGTTACGTTTAGGGTTAGGGTAAGGTTAAGGGTTTGGGTTAGGGTTAGGTTAAGGGTTAGGGTTAGGAGTTATGATTAGGGTTATGGTTAGGATTAGGGTTAGGGTAAGGGTTAGGGTTAGGATTAGGTTAAGGGTTAGGGTTAGGGTTAGGGTTACGGTTAGGGTTAGGGTAAGGGTTAGGGTTAGGGTTAGGGTAAGGTTTAGGTTTAGGGTTAGGGTTAGGGTAAGGGATAGGGTTAGGATTAGGTTAAGGGTTAGGATTAGGGTTAGGGTAAGGGTAAGTGTTATGGTTAGGGTTAGAGGTAGGGTAAGTGTTAGGGTAAGGGTTATGGTTAGGGTTAGGTTTAGGGTATGGGTTAGGGTTAGGGTTAGGGCTAGCGTTAGGGTAAGGGTTAGGGTTAGGGTTTTGGTAAGGTTTAGGGTTAGGGTAAGGGTTAGGGTTAGGGTTAGGGTTAGGGTAAGGGTAAGGGTTAGGGTTAGTGTTAGGTTTAGGGTAAGGGTACGGTTTAGGTTTAGGGTTAGTGTTAGGGTTAGGTGTAGGGTAAGGGTAAGTGTTAGTGTTAGGGTTAGGGTTAGGGTTATTTTTAGGGTTAGGTTTAGGGTAAGGGTAAGGGTTAGGGTTAGGGTTAGGGTTAAAGTTAAGGTTAGGGTTAGGGTTAGGGTAAGATTTAGGGTTAGGGTTATGGTAAGGGTTAGGGTTAGGGTTAGGTTTAGGGTTAGAGTTAGGTTTAGGGTTAGGGTTAGGTTTAGGGTAAGGGTTAGGGTTAGGGTTAGGGTAAGGGCAAGGGTTAGGGTTAGGGTTAGGGTAAAGTTTCGGTTTAGGGTTAGGTTTAGGCTAAGGGTAAAGGTTAGGGTTGGGTTAGGGTTAGAGTAAGGTTAGGGTTAGGGTTATGGTTAGGGTAAGGGCAAGGTTTAGGGTTAGGGTTAGGGTAAAGGTAAGGTTTAGGGTTAGGTTTAGGGTAAGGGTAAGGGTTAGTGTTAGGGTTAGGATTAAGGTTAAGGTTAGGGTTAGGGTTAGGGTTAGGGTTAGGCTAAGGGTTAGGGTTAGGGTTAGGGTTCGGGTAAGCATAAGGGTAAGGGTAAGGGTAAGGGTTAAGCTTAGGTTTAGGGTTAGGGTTAGGGTAAGTGTAAAGGGTAGGGTTAGGGTTAGGGTTAGGGTAAGGGTAAGGGTTATGCTTAAGGTTAGGTTTAGGGTTAGGGGTAGGGTAAGGGTTAGGTTTAGGATTAGGGTTAGCGTTAGGGTAAGGTTTTGGATTAGGGTTAGGGTTAGACTTAGGGTTAGGTTTAGGTTTACGGATAGGATAAGCGTAAGGGTTAGGGTTAGGATTAGGGATAGGTTTAGTGTTGAAGTTAAGTTTAGGGTTAGGTTTAGGCTTAGAGTAAGTGTTAGGGTTATAGTTAGGGTAAGGGAAAGGGTTCGGTTTAGGGTTAAGGTTAAGTGTTAGGGTTAGGTTTAGGTTAAGGGTAAGGGTTAGCGTTAGGTTTAGGATTTGGGTAGGGGTAGGGTTAGGGTTAGGTTTAGGGTTAGGGTTAGGGTAAGTGTAAGGGTTAGGGTTAGGGTTAGGGTTAAGGTTAAGGTTAGGGTTAGGTTTGAGGTTAGGGTTAGGGTAAGGGAAAGTATTAGGGTTAGGGTTAGGAATAGGGAAAGGTTAGGGTTTAGGGTTAGGGTTAGGGTTAGGGTTAGGGTTAGCGTTAGGGTAAACGTAAGAGTTAGGGTTTAGGTTAGGGTTAAGGTAAGGGTTAGGGTTCGGTTAGGTTAGGGTTAGAGTAAGGGTTAGGGTTAGGGTTAGGGTTAGGGTAAGAGCAAGGGAAGGGTTAGGGTTAGGGTAAAGTTTCGGTTTAGGGTTAGGTTTAGGCTTAGGGTAAATGTTAGGGTTGGGTTAGGTTTAGAGTAAGGGTTAGGGTTAGTGTTAGGGTTAGGGTAAGGGCAAGGTTTAGGGTTAGGGTTAGGGTAAAGTTTAGGTTTAGGGTTAGGTTTAGGGTAAGGGTAAGGGTTAGGGTTAGGGTTAGGATTAAGGTTAAGGTTAGGGTTAGGGTTAGAGTTAGGGTTAGGGTAAGGGTTAGGGTTAGGGTTAGGCTTAGGGTAAGCGTAAGGGTAAGGGTTAGGGTTAAGTTTAGGTTTAGGGTTAGGGTTAAGGTTAGGGTTAGGGTGAGGGTAATGGTAAGGGTTAAGCTTAGGTTTAGGGTTAGGGTTAGGATAAGTGTAAATGTTAGGGTTAGGGTCAGGGTTAGGGTAAGGGTAAGGGTTATGCTTAAGGTTAGGGTTAGGGTTAGGGTTAGGGTAAGGGTTAGGTTTAGGATTAGGGTTAGGGTTAGGGTAAGGTTTTGGGTTAGGTTTAGGGTTAGGGTTAGGTTTAGGTTTACAGATAGGATAAGGGTAAGGGTTAGGGTTAAGTTTAGGGTTAGGTTTAGTGTTGAAGTTAAGTTTAGGGTTAGGGTTAGGATTAGGGTAAGTGTTTGTTAGGGTTAGGGTAAGGGTTCGGTTTAGGGTTAAGGTTAAGTGTTAGGGTTAGGGTTAGGTTACGGGTAAGGGTTAGCGTTAGGGTTAGGATTTGGGTAGGGTTAGTGTTAGGGTGAGGGTTAGGTTTAGGGTTAGGGTTATTGTAAGTGTAAGGGTTATGGTTGGGGTTAGGATTAAGGTAAGGGGTAGGGTTAGGGAAAGGTTAGGGGTTAGGATTAGGGTTAGGGTTAGGGTAAGGATATGTGTTAGCGTTAGGGTTAGGGTTAGGGTTAGCGTTAGGGTAAAGGTAAGAGTTAGGGTTTAGGTTATGGTTAAGGTTAGGGTTAGGGTTGGGTTAGGGTTAGAGTAAGGGTTAGGGTTAGAGTTAGGGTTAGGGTAAGGAGAAGGGATGGGTAGGGTTAGGGTTAAAGTTAGGTTTAGGGTTAGGTTTAGGGTAAGGGTAAGGGTTAGGGTTAGGGTGAGGGTTAAGGTTAAGGTTAGGGTTAGGGTTAGAGTTAGGGTAAGGGTTAGGTTAGGGTTAGGGTTAGGGTAAGGGTAAGGGTTATGCTTAAGGTTAGGGTTAGGGTTAGGGTTAGGGTAAGGGTTAGGTTTAGGATTAGGGTTAGGGTTAGGGTAAGGTTTTGGGTTAGGTTTAGGGTTAGAGTTAGGTTTAGGTTTACAGATAGGATAAGGGTAAGGGTTAGGGTTAAGTTTAGGGTTAGGTTTAGTGTTGAAGTTAAGTTTAGGGTTAGGGTTAGGATTAGGGTAAGTGTTTGTTAGGGTTAGGGTAAGGGTTCGGTTTAGGGTTAAGGTTAAGTGTTAGGGTTAGGGTTAGGTTACGGGTAAGGGTTAGCGTTAGGGTTAGGATTTGGGTAGGGTTAGTGTTAGGGTGAGGGTTAGGTTTAGGGTTAGGGTTATTGTAAGTGTAAGGGTTATGGTTGGGGTTAGGATTAAGGTAAGGGGTAGGGTTAGGGAAAGGTTAGGGGTTAGGATTAGGGTTAGGGTTAGGGTAAGGATATGTGTTAGGGTTAGGGTTAGGGTTAGGGTTAGCGTTAGGGTAAAGGTAAGAGTTAGGGTTTAGGTTATGGTTAAGGTTAGGGTTAGGGTTGGGTTAGGGTTAGAGTAAGGGTTAGGGTTAGAGTTAGGGTTAGGGTAAGGAGAAGGGATGGGTAGGGTTAGGGTTAAAGTTAGGTTTAGGGTTAGGTTTAGGGTAAGGGTAAGGGTTAGGGTTAGGGTGAGGGTTAAGGTTAAGGTTAGGGTTAGGGTTAGGGTTAGGGTTAGGGTTAGGGTTAGGGTTAGGGGTTAGGGTTAGGGTTAGGATAAGGGTTAGGGTTAGGTTAAGGGTTAGGGTTAGGGGTTAGGGTTAGGGTTAGGGTAAGGGTTAGAGTTAGGATTAGGGTAAGGGTTAGGGTTAGGGTTAGGGTTAATGTAAGGGTGAGTGTTAGGGTTAGAGTTAGGTTTAGGGTAAGTGTTAGGGTAAGGGTTAGGGTTATGTTTAGGTTTAGGGTATGGGTTAAGTTTAGAGTTAGGGTTAGTGTAAGGGTACGTGTTAGGGTTATGGTTAGGGTTAGGGTAAGTATTCTGGTTAGGGTTAGGGTTAGGGTAAGGGTAAAGTTTAGGGTTAGGGTTAGGTTTATGGGTTAGGGTTAGGGTTAGGGTTAGGTTTAGGGTAAGGGCAAGGGTTAGGTTTAGGGTGAGGGTTAGGTATAGGGTTAGGGTTAGGATTAGGTTTAGGGTTAGGGTAAGGGTAAGGGTTAGGGTTAGAGTTAGGATTACGATAAGGGTAAGTGTTAGGGTTAGGTTTAGGGTTAGGGTTAGTGTAAGGGTAACGGTTAGATTTAGGGTTAGGGTTAGGGTTAGGTTTAGGGCTAGGGTTAGTGTTAGGGTTAGGGTAAGGGTTAGGGTAAGGGTTAGGGTTAAGGTTAGGGTTAGGGTTAGGGTTAGGGTTAGGGTAAAGGTAAGGGTTAAGTTGAGGGTTAGGGTTAGGGTTAGGGTAAGGATAAGGGTTAGGGTTAAGTTTAGAGGTGGGGTTAGAGTTAGGGTTAGGTTTAAGGTTAGGGTTAGGTTGTGGGTAAGGCTAAGGGTTAGGGTTAGGTTTAGGGTTAGGGTTAGGGTTATGGTTATGGTTAGGGTTAAGGTTAGGTTAGGGTTAGGGTAAGGGTATGTGTTAATGTTATGGTTAAGGTTATATTAAGGGTTAGGGTTAGCGTTAGGGTAAGGTTTAGGGTTAGGGTTAGGGTTAAGGTAAGGGTAAGATTTAGGGTTAGGGTTAGGTTTAGCGTAAGGGTTAGGGTTAGGTTTAGGTAAGGGTAAGTTTTAGGGTTAGTGTTAGGGTTAGAGTTAGGGTTAGGGTAAGGGTTAGGGTTAGGCTTAGGGTTAGGGTAGAGGTTAGGGTAAGTGTGTTAGGGTTAGGGTAAGGGTTAGGAAAAGGGTAAGGGTAAGGGTTAGGGTTAGGGTTAGGGGTTAGTGTTATTGTTAGGGTTAGGGTTAGAGGTTAGGGTTAGTGTTAGGGTTAGGGTTAGGGTTATGGTAAGGTTTAGTTTTAGGGGTTAGGGTTAGGGTTAGGGATAGGGTTAGAGTAGAGGTTACGGTTAGGGTTAGGGTTAGGGTTAGGGATAGGGTTAGTGTAGAGGTTAGGGTAAGGGTGTTAGGGTTAGGGTTCGGGTTAGGATAAGGGTAAGGGTAAGGGTTAGGGTTAGGGTTAGGGTTAGGGGTTAGTGTTTTTGTTAGGGTTAGGGTTAGAGGTTAGGGTTAGTGTTAGGGTTAGGGTTAGGGTTAGAGTTATGGTAAGGGTTAGGTTTGGGGTTAGGGTTAGTGTTAGCGTTAGGTTAAGTGTTAGGGTTAGGGTTAGGGATAGGGTTAGAATAAGAGTTAGGGTATTGGTTAGCGTAAGGGTTAAGGTTAGGTTTTGGGTTAGGGTTAGTGTAAGGGTAAGGGTTAGGGTTAGGGTTAGCGTTAGGGTAAGGGTAAGGGTAAGGGTAAGTGTTAGTGTTAGGGTTAGGGTTAGGGTAGGGGTTAGGGTAAGGGTAAGTGTTAGGGTTAGGGTTAGGGTTAGGATAAGGGTAAGGGTTAGGGTTAGGGTTAGTGTTAGGGTTAGGTTAAGGGTTAGTGTTAGGGTTATGGTTAGGGTTATGTTTAGGATAAGTGTTAGGGTTAGTGTTAGGGTTACGGTAAGGGTAAGTGTTAGGGTTAGTGTTAGGTTTAGGGTTAGGGTAAGTGTTAGGGTTAGGATTAGGGTTAGGTTTAGCGATGGGGTAAGGTTAGGGTTAGGGTTAGGGTAAGGGTAAGGGTAAATGCTAGGGTTAGGGTTCGGGTTAGGATAAGGGTAAGGGTTAGGGTTAGGGTTAGGGTTAGGGGTTAGTGTTATTGTTAGGGTTAGGGTTAGGGGTTAGGGTTAGTGTTAGGGTTAGGTTTAGGGTTAGGGTTAGGGTTAGGGGTTAGGGTTAGTGTTAGCGTTAGGGTAAATGTTAGGGTTAGGGTTAGAGTTAGGTTTAGGAAAAGGGTTAGGGTTAGGATTAGGGTTAGGGTAAGCGTAAGTGTTAGTGTTAGGGTTAGTGTTAGGATTATGGTTAGGGTAAGGGTTAGGGTTAGGGTTAGTGTTAGGGTTTAGGGTTAGGGTTAGGTTTAGGGTTAGTGTTAGGGGAAGGTTAAGAGTTAGCGTTATGGTTAGGGTTAGGGTTAGGGTAAGGGTAAGGGTTATGGTTAGGGTTATAGTTAGTTTTAGGGTTAGGGTAAGGGTAAGGGTTAGGTTTAGGTTTGGTGTTAGGGTAAGTGTTAGGGTTAGGCTTAGTGTTGGGGTTAAGGTTAGGGTTAGGGTAAGGGTTAGGTTTAGGGTTAGGTTTAGCGTAAGGGTTAGGGTTAGGTTAGGGTTAGGTTTAAGGTAAGGGTAAGGGTTAGGGTTAGGGTTAGGGTTACGGTAAGGGTAAGGGTTAGGGTTAGTGTTGGGGTTAAGGTTAGGGTTAGGGTTAGGGTTAGGGTTAGGGTTAGGTTTAGGGTTGTGGGTAAGCTTAGGGTTTGGGTTAGGGTAAGGGTAATGGTTAGGGTTAGGGTTAGGATTAGGGTAAGGGTTAGGGTTAGGTTTAGTGTAAGGGTAAGTTTTAAGGTTAGGGTTAGGGTTAGGGTTAGGTTTAGGGTTAGGGTAATGGTAAGGGTTAGAGTTAGGGTTAGGGTTAGGGTAAGGTTTAGGGTTAGGGTTAGGGTTAGAGTAGGGGTTAGGGTAAGCGTAAGTGTTAGGGTTAGGTTTAAGGTTAGAATAAGGGTAAGGGTTAAGGGTAGGGTTAGGGTTAGTGTTAGGGTTTAGGGTTAGGGTTAGGTTTAGGGTTAGTGTTAGGGGAAGGTTAAGAGTTAGCGTTATGGTTAGGGTTAGGGTTAGGGTAAGGGTAAGGGTTATGGTTAGGGTTATAGTTAGTTTTAGGGTTAGGGTAAGGGTAAGGGTTAGGGTTAGAGTTAGGGTTAGGGTAAGGTTTATTGTTAGGGTTAGGTTTAGGGTAGGGGTTATGGTAAGAGTAAGTGTTAGGGTTAGGTTTAGGGTTAGAATAAGGGTAAGGGTTAGGGTAGGGTTTGGGTTAGTGTTAGGGGTTAGGGTTAGGTTAAGTTTTAGGGTTAGTGTTAGGGTAAGGTTAAGGATTAGCGTTAGGGGTAGGGTTAGGGTTCGGGTTAGGGTAAGGGTAAGGGTTAGGTTTAGGGTTAGGGTTAGGTTTAGGTTTAGGGTTAGTGTAAGGTTAAGTGTTAGGTTAGGTGTAGTGTTGTAGTTAAGGTTAGGGTTAGGGTAAGGGTTAGGTTTAGAGTTAGGTTTAGGGTTAGGTTTAGGGTTACGGTTAGGTTTAGGGTTAGGGTTAGGGTAAGGGTATGTGCTAGGGTTAGGGTTATGGTTAGGGTTAGGGTTAAGGTAAGGGTACGGGTTAGGTTTAGGTTTAGGGTTAGGTTTCGTGTAAGGGTTAATGTTAGGTTTAGGGTAATGTTAAGGTTTAGGGTTAGGGTTAGGGTCAGGTTTAGGTTTAGGTTAAGGGTAAGGGTAAGGGTTAGGGATAGGGTTAGGGTTAGTGTAAGGGTAAGGTAAGGGTTAGGGTTAAGGTTAGGGTTAGGGTTAGGGTAAGGTTATGTTATAGGTTTAGGTTTAGGTTTAGGGTTAGGGTTAAGGTAAGGGTAAGGGTTATGTTTAGGGTTAGGGTAGGGTTAGTGTTAGGGTTAGTGTTTGGTTTAGGGTAAGGATAAGTGTTAGGGTTAGGGTTAGGGTTAAGGTTAAGGTTAGGGTTAGGGTGAGGGTAAGGTTTAGGGTTACGTTTAGGGTTAGGGTTAGGTTAAGGTTATGGTTAGGTTAAGGAAAAGAGTTAGGGTTAGGGATAGGGTTAGGGTTCGGGATAGGTTTAGGGTTAGGGTGAGGGTAAGGGTAAGGGTTAAGGTGAGGGTTAGGGTTAAGTTTAGGGTTAGGGTTAGGGTAAGGGTTAGGGTTAGGGTTAGGCTTAGGGTTAGGGTAAGTGTTAGGGTTAGGGTTAGGATTAGGGTTAGGCTAAGGGTAAGGGTAAGGGTTAGGGTTAAGGTAAGGGTTATGGTTAGGGTAAGGGTTAGGGTAAGGGTTAGGGTTTGGTTTATGTTTAGGGTTAAGTTTAGGGTTAGGGTTAGGGTAAGGGTAAGGATTAGGGTTAGGGTAAGGGTTAGATTTAGGGTTGGGTTAAGTTTAGGGTGAGGGTTAGTGTAAGGGTAAAGGTTAGGGTTAGGGTTAGGGTTAGGGTTAGGTTTAGGGTTACGGTTAGGGTTAGGGTTAGGGTAAGGATATGTGTTAGGGTTAGGGTTAGGGTTAGACTTAGGGTTAGGGTTAGCGTTAGGGTAAGGGTAAGTGTTAGGGTTAGGGTTAGGATTAAGGTAAGGGTAAGGGTTAGGGTCAGGTTTAGGGTTCGGTTTAGGGTAAGGGTTAAGGTAAGTGTTGGGGTAAGGGTAAGGTTTAGAGTTAGCGTTAGGGTTAGGGTAAGGATATGTGTTAGGGTTAGGGTTAGGGTTAGGGTTAGGTTTAGGGTTCGCGTTAGGGTAAGGGTAAGTGTTAGGGTTAGGGTTAGGATTAAGGTAAGGTTAAGGGTTAGGGTTAGGGTGAGGGTTAGGGTAAGGATAAGGGTTAGTGTTAAGGTTAGGTTTAGGGTTAGGGTTAGGGTTAGGGTTAAGGTTAGTGTTAGGGTGAGGGTAAGGGTAAGAGTTAGGGTTAGGTTTAGGGTTAGGGTTAGGCTAAGGGTAAAGGTTAGGGTTAGTTTTAGGATTATGTTTAGGGTTAGGGTTAGGGTTAGGGTTAGTGTAAGGGTAAGGGTTCGGGTAAAGGTTAGGGTTCGGGTTAGGTTTATGTTTGGGTTAGGGTTAGGGTAAGGCTAAGGGTTAGGGTTAGGATTAGGGTTTGGGTTAAGGTAAGGGTTAGGGTTAGGGTTAGGGTTAGGGTAAGGGTTAGGGTTACGGTTAGGGTTAGGTTTAGGGTTGGGGTTAAGGTTAGGGTTAGGGTTAGGGTAAGGTAAGTGTTAGGGTTAGGGTTAGGGTTAAGGTAAGGGTAAGGGTTAGGGTTAGGGTTCGGTTTAGGGTAAGGTTTCCGGTTAGGTTTAGTGTAAGGGTAAGGTTTATGGTTACGGTTAGGGTTAGGGTTAGGATAAGGGTAAGGGTTAGAGTTAGGGTTAGAGTTAAGATTAGGTTTAGTGTTAGGGTAAGGGTAAGTGTTAGGGTTAGGGTTAGGTTTAGGGTAATGGTTAGGGTTAGCGTTAGGGTTAAGGTAGGGTTTAGGGTAAGGGTTAGGGTTAGGGTTAGGCTTAGGGGTTAGGGTTAGAGTTAGCGTTATAGTAGGGTCAGGGTTAGGGTTAGGATTAGGGTTAGGGTTAGTTTTAGGTTTAGGGTTAGGGTTATGGTAAGGGTAAGAATTAGGGTTAGGGTTAGGGTTAAGGTTAGGGTTAGGTTTAGGGTTAGGTTTAGGTTTAGAGTTAGGGTAAGGTTAAGGGTTAGGGTTAGTGTTAGGGTTAAGGTTAGGGTTAGGGTTAGGGTTAGAGTTAGGTTTAGGGTTAGGGTTAGGGTTAGGGTTAGGTTTAGGGTAAGGGTTATGTTTAGGGTTAGGGTAAGGGTTAGGATAAGGGTAAGTTTTAGGGTTAGGGTAAGGGTAAGGGTTATTTTTAGTGTTAGGGTTAGGGTTAGGGTAAGTGTTAGGGTTAGGGTTAGAGTTAGTGTTAGGTTAAGATTTAGCGTTAGGGTTAGCTTTAGGGTTAGGTTTAGGGTTTGGGTAAGGGTAAGGGTTAGGATTAGGGTTAGGGTTAGTTTTAAGGTTATTGGGTTAGGGTTAGGGTTAGGGTTAGTTTTTGGGTTAGGGTTAGGTAAGTTTAAGTGTTAGGGTTAGGTTTAGGGTTAGGTTTAGGTTTAGGGGTAAGGTTGCGGTTGAGGTTATGGTTAGGGTTAGGATTAGGGTAAGTGTTAGGGTTAGGGTTAGGATTAGGGTAAGGGTAAGGGTTAGGGTTATTGTTAGGTTTAGGGTGAGGGTAAGGTTTAGGGTAAGGGTTAGGGTTAGGGTTAGGGTTAGGGTTAGGGTTAGGTTAAGTTTAGGGTTAGGGTAAGGATAAGAGTTAGGGTTAGGCATAGGGTTAGGTTTCGGGATAGGTTTAGGGTTAGGATGAGGGTAAGGGTAAGGGTTAGGGTGAGAGTTAGGGTTAAGGTTAGGGTTAGGGTTAGGGTTAGGGTAAGGGTAAGGGTTAGGGTTAGGCTTAGGGTTAGGGTTAGGGTTAGGGTAAGGGTAAGGGTAAGGGTTAGGGTTAGTGTTAGGTTTAGAGTGAGGGTAAGGTTTAGGGTAAGGGTTAGGGTTAGGGTTAGGGTTAAGGTTAGGTTTAGGGTTAGGGTAAGTGTAAGTGTTAGGGTTAGAGTTAGTGTTAGGATAAGGGTAAGGGTTAGCGTTAGGGTTAGGGATAGGCTTAGGTGTTACGGTTAGGGTTAGGGTTAGGTTTAGGGTTAGGGTAAGGGTAAGGGTTAGGGTTAGTTTTTTGGTTAGGTTTAGTGTTAGGGTTAGGGTAAGGATAAGGGTTAGTGTTAAGGTTAGGGTTAGGGTTAGTGTTCGGGTTAGGGTTAAGGTTAGGGTTAGGGTAAGGGTAAGTGTGAAGGTTAGGGTTAGGGTAAGGGTTATTGTTAGAGTTAGGGTTAGGGTTAGTTTAACTGTTAGGGTTAGCGTTAGGGTTAGGGTAAGTGTTAGGTTAAGAGTTAGCGTTAGGTTTAGGTTTAGGGTTGGGCTTAAGTTTAGGGTTAGGGTAAGGGTAAGGGTTAGGGTTAGGGTTAGGATGAGGGTAAGTGTTAGGGTTAGGGTTAGGGTTAGGGTAAGGGTAAGGGTTAGGGTTAGGGTTAGTTTTATGGTTAGGGGTTAGGGTTAGGGTTAGGGTTAGGTTTAGGGTTAGGTTTAGGGTTGGGTGTAAGGTTAGGGTTAGGGTTAGGGTAAAGGTAAGGGTTAGGTTTAGGGTTAGGGTAAGTGTTAGGGTAAGGGTAAGGTTTAGGGTTAGGGTTAGGGATACGGTAACGGTAAGCGTTAGGGTTAGGGTCAGGGTTAGGTTAGGGTAAGGGTTAGGGTTAGGTTTAGTGTAAGGGTAGGGTTTAGGGTTAGGGTTAGGGTTAGGGTAAGGGTAAGGGTTTAGGTTAGGGTTAGGGTTAGGTTTAGGGTTTGGGTAAGGTTAAGGTTTAGGGCTAAGGTTAGGGTTTGGGTAAGGGTAAGGGTTAGGGTTAGTGTTAGGGTTAGGGTAAGGTTTAGGTTTAGGGATAGGGTTAGGGTAGGGGTTAGGGTAAGGGTAAGTGTTAGGGTTAGGGTTAGGGTTAGAATAAGGGTAAGGGTTAGGTTTAGGGTTAGAGTTAGGGTTAGGGGTTAGGGATAGAGTTATAATTAGTTTTAGGGTTAGTGTTAGGGTTAAGGGTATGGGTTAGCGTTAGGGTTAGTGTTAGGGTTAGGGTTAGTGTTAAGTTTATTGTTAGGGTTAGGGTAAAGGCAAGTGTTAGGTTTAGGGTTAGGGTTAAGGTTATGGTTAGATTTAGGGTTAGGGTTAGGTTTAGGGTTGGGTTAGGGTAAGGGTAAGAGTTAGGGTTATGGTTAGGTTTAGGGTTAAGGTTACGGTTAGGGTTAGGGTTAGGGTAAGGGTTAGGGTTAGGGTTAGGGTTAGGGTAAGGGTTAGGCTTAGGTTTAGGGTTAGGTATAGGGTAGAGTTAGGTTTAGGGTTAGGATAAGGGTAAGGGTTAGCGTTAGGAGTATGGTTAGGCTTAGGGGTTTCGGTTAGGTTTAGGTTTAGGGTTAGGGTTAGGATTAGGGTGAGGGTAAGGGTAAGGGTTAGGGTTAGGTTTTGGGTTGGGTTAGGCTAAGGGTCAGGATTATGTTTAGGGTTAGGGTTAGGTTTAGGGTTAGGGTTAGGGTTAGGGTAAGGGTAAGGGTTAGGGTCAAGGTTAGGTTTAGGGTTAGGTTTAGGTTTAGAGTTAGGGTTAGCGTAAGGGTAAGGGTTAGGTTTAAGATTAGTGTTTGGGTTAGGGTTAGGGTTAGGGTTAGGGTTAGGGTTAGGGTAAGGGTAAGGGTTAGGGTTACTGTTAGGGTTAGGTTTAGGGTTGGCCTTAAGGTTAGGGTTAGGGGTAGGGTAAGGGTAAGGGTTAGGGTTAGGGTTAGGGTTAGCATTAGGTAAGGGTAAGGTTTAGGGTTAGGGTTAGTTTTAAGGTAAGGGTAAGGGTTCGGGTTAGGGTTAGTTTTAGGATAAGGGTTAGGGTTAGGTTTAGGGTAAGGGTAACGTTTAGGGAGAGGGTTAGGGTTAGGGTTAGGATAAGGGTTAGGGTTAGAGTTAGGGTTAGAGTTAAGGTTAGGTTAAGTGTTAGGGTTAAGGTTAGGTTAAGGTAATGGTTAGGGTTAGCGTGTGGGTTAGGGTAGGGTTTCCGGTAATGGTAAGTGTTAGGGTTCGGGTTCGGGTTAGGATAAGGGTAAGGGTTAGAGTTAGGGTTAGGGTTAGGCTTAGGCTTAGGGGTTAGGGTTAGGGTTAGGGTTAGGGTAGGGTAAGGGTTAGGGTTAGGGTTAGGGTTAGGGTTAGTGTTAGGTTTAGGGTTAGGGTTAGGGTAAGGGTAAGGATTAGGGTTAATGTTAGGGTTAAGGTTAGGGTTAGGGTTAGGGTTAGGGTTAGGTTTAGGGTTAGGGTTAGGGTAAGGGTAAGGATTAGTTTTAGGGTTAGGGTAAAAGTGAGCCTTAAGGTTAGGGTTAGGGTTAGGGTTAGGGTAAGAGTTAGGTTTAGGGTTAGGGTAAGGGTAAGGTTAGGGTTAGGTTTAGGGTTAGTGTTAGGTTAAGCGTTAGGGTTAGGGGTTAGTGTTTGGGTTAGGGTTAGGGTTAGGGTTAGTTTTAAGGTAAGGGTAAGGGTTAGGGTTAGTTTTAGGATAAGTGTTAGGGTTAGGTTTAGGGTAAGGGTAACGTTTAGGGAGAGGGTTAGGGGTAGGGTTAGGATAAGGGTTAGGGTTAGAGTTAGGGTTAGAGTTAAGGTTAGGTTAAGTGTTAGGGTAAGGGTAAGGGTTAGGGTTAAGGTTAGGTTAAGGTAATGTTTAGGGTTAGCGTGAGGGTTAGGGTAGGGTTTCCGGTAATGGTGAGTGTTAGGGTTCGGGTTAGGGTTAGGATAAGGGTAAGGGTTAGAGTTAGGGTTAGGGTTAGGCTTAGGCTTAGGGGTTAGGGTTAGGGTTAGGGTTAGGGTAGGGTAAGGGTTAGGGTTAGGGTTAGGGTTAGTGTTAGGTTTAGGGTTAGGGTTAGGGTAAGGGTAAGGATTAGGGTTAATGTTAGGGTTAAGGTTAGGGTTAGGGTTAGGGTTAGTGTTAGGTTTAGGGTTAGGTTTAGGGTAAGGGTAAGGATTAGTTTTAGGGTTAGGGTAAAAGTGAGCATTAAGGTTAGGGTTAGGGTTAGGGTTAGGGTTAGAGTTAGGTTTAGGGTTAGGGTAAGGGTAAGGTTAGGTTTAGGTTTAGGGTTAGTGTTAGGTTAAGTGTTAGGGTTAGGGGTTAGTGTTTGGGTTAGGGTTAGGGTAAGGGTTAGGGTTAGGTTTAGGGTAAGGGTTAGGTTTAGATTTATTGTTAGGGTAAGGGTAAGTGTTAGGGTTAGGGTTAGGGTAAGGGTTATTTTAGAGTTAGGGTTAGGGTTAGTGTAAGTGTTAGGGTTAGGGTTAGGTTTAGGGTAAGTGTTAGGTTAAGGGTTAGGGTTAGGGTTAGTTTTAGGGGTGGGATTAAGGTTAGGTTTAGGGTTAGGGTAAGGGTAAGGGTTAGGGTTAGGAATAGGGTGAGGGTACGTGTTATGGTAAGGGTTAGGGTTAGGGTTAGGGTTAGGGTTAGGGTAAGGGTAAGGGTTAGGGTTACTGTTAGGGTTAGGTTTAGGGTTGGCCTTAAGGTTAGGGTTAGGGGTAGGGTAAGGGTAAGGGTTAGGGTTAGGGTTAGGGTTAGCATTAGGGTAAGGGTAAGGTTTAGGGTTAGGGTTAGTTTTAAGGTAAGGGTAAGGGTTCGGGTTAGGGTTAGTTTTAGGATAAGGGTTAGGGTTAGGTTTAGGGTAAGGGTAACGTTTAGGGAGAGGGTTAGGGTTAGGGTTAGGATAAGGGTTAGGGTTAGAGTTAGGGTTAGAGTTAAGGTTAGGTTAAGTGTTAGGGTTAAGGTTAGGTTAAGGTAATGGTTAGGGTTAGCGTGTGGGTTAGGGTAGGGTTTCCGGTAATGGTAAGTGTTAGGGTTCGGGTTCGGGTTAGGATAAGGGTAAGGGTTAGAGTTAGGGTTAGGGTTAGGCTTAGGCTTAGGGGTTAGGGTTAGGGTTAGGGTTAGGGTAGGGTAAGGGTTAGGGTTAGGGTTAGGGTTAGGGTTAGTGTTAGGTTTAGGGTTAGGGTTAGGGTAAGGGTAAGGATTAGGGTTAATGTTAGGGTTAAGGTTAGGGTTAGGGTTAGGGTTAGGGTTAGGTTTAGGGTTAGGGTTAGGGTAAGGGTAAGGATTAGTTTTAGGGTTAGGGTAAAAGTGAGCCTTAAGGTTAGGGTTAGGGTTAGGGTTAGGGTAAGAGTTAGGTTTAGGGTTAGGGTAAGGGTAAGGTTAGGGTTAGGTTTAGGGTTAGTGTTAGGTTAAGCGTTAGGGTTAGGGGTTAGTGTTTGGGTTAGGGTTAGGGTTAGGGTTAGTTTTAAGGTAAGGGTAAGGGTTAGGGTTAGGGTTAGTTTTAGGATAAGTGTTAGGGTTAGGTTTAGGGTAAGGGTAACGTTTAGGGAGAGGGTTAGGGGTAGGGTTAGGATAAGGGTTAGGGTTAGAGTTAGGGTTAGAGTTAAGGTTAGGTTAAGTGTTAGGGTAAGGGTAAGGGTTAGGGTTAAGGTTAGGTTAAGGTAATGTTTAGGGTTAGCGTGAGGGTTAGGGTAGGGTTTCCGGTAATGGTGAGTGTTAGGGTTCGGGTTAGGGTTAGGATAAGGGTAAGGGTTAGAGTTAGGGTTAGGGTTAGGCTTAGGCTTAGGGGTTAGGGTTAGGGTTAGGGTTAGGGTTAGGGTAGGGTAAGGGTTAGGGTTAGGGTTAGGGTTAGTGTTAGGTTTAGGGTTAGGGTTAGGGTAAGGGTAAGGATTAGGGTTAATGTTAGGGTTAAGGTTAGGGTTAGGGTTAGGGTTAGTGTTAGGTTTAGGGTTAGGTTTAGGGTAAGGGTAAGGATTAGTTTTAGGGTTAGGGTAAAAGTGAGCCTTAAGGTTAGGGTTAGGGTTAGGGTTAGGGTTAGAGTTAGGTTTAGGGTTAGGGTAAGGGTAAGGTTAGGTTTAGGTTTAGGGTTAGTGTTAGGTTAAGTGTTAGGGTTAGGGGTTAGTGTTTGGGTTAGGGTTAGGGTAAGGGTTAGGGTTAGGTTTAGGGTAAGGGTTAGGTTTAGATTTATTGTTAGGGTAAGGGTAAGTGTTAGGGTTAGGGTTAGGGTAAGGGTTATTTTAGAGTTAGGGTTAGGGTTAGTGTAAGTGTTAGGGTTAGGGTTAGGTTTAGGGTAAGTGTTAGGTTAAGGGTTAGGGTTAGGGTTAGTTTTAGGGGTGGGATTAAGGTTAGGTTTAGGGTTAGGGTAAGGGTAAGGGTTAGGGTTAGGAATAGGGTGAGGGTACGTGTTATGGTAAGGGTTAGGGTTAGGGTTAGATTTAGGGTAAGGGTTAGTGTTAGGGTTAGGATTAGTTTTAGTGTAGGGTTTAGGGTTACGGTTAGCGTTAGGGTTAGGTTTAGGGTTAGGGTTACGGTAAGGGTAAGGTTTAGGGTTAGGATTAGTGTTTGTTTTAGGGTTAGGGTTAGGGTAAAGTAAGGGTTAATTTTCGGGTTAGGGTTAGGGTTAGGGTGGAGGTTAGTTTTAGGGTTAGGGTTAGGGTAAGGTTTAGGTGTAGGGTAATTGTAAGGGTTAGGGTTAGGGTTAGGGTAAGTGTAAGGGTTAGGGTTAGGGTTAGGGTTAGAGTAAGTGTTACGGTTAGGGATAGGGTAAGGGCAAGTGTTAGGGTTAGGGTTAGGGTTAAGGTTAGGTTTAGAGTTAGGTTTCGGGTTAGGTTTAGGGTAAGGGTAAGGTTAGGGTTAGGATTAGGGTTAGGGTTAAGGTTAGGTTTAGGGTTAGGGTTAGGGTAAGGGTTAGTGTTATGGTTAGGTAAGTGTTAGAGTTAGGGTTAGGGTTAGGGTTAGAGTTAAGTTTAGGGTTAGTGTTTGGGTAAGGTTAAGGGTTAGCCTTAGGGTTAGTGTTAGGTTCATTGTTATGGTTAGGGTAAGGGCAAGGTTTAGGGTTAGGTTTGGGTTAAAGTTTAGGGTTAGGACTAGGGTTAGGGTTAGGTTTCGGGTTAGAGTTAGTGTAAGGGTAAGGGTTAGGGTTAGGGTTAGGTTTAGGGTTAAGTTTAGGGTTAGGTTTAGGGTTATGTTTCGGGTTAGGGTTAGGGTTAAAGTAAGGGTTAGGCTTAGGGTCAGGGTTAGGTTTAGGGTTCGAGTTAGGTTTAATGTTAGAGTAAGGGTAAAGGTTAGGGTTAGGGTTAGGTTTAGGTTAAGCCTTAGGGTTAGGTTTTAGGGTTAGGGTTATGGTTAGGGTTAGGGTAAGGCTTAGGGTTACGGTTAGGGTTAGGATTCGAGTTAGGGTAAGGGTAAGGGTTACAGTTAATGTTAAGGTTATGATTAGTTTTAGAGTTAGGGTTAGGGTAAGAGTAAGGGTTAGTGTTAGGATTAGGGTTAGGGTTAGGGTAAGGGTTAGGGTTAGGGTTAGGGTTAGGGTAAAGGTAAGGGTTAGGGTTAGGTGTAGTGTTGGGGTTAAGGTTAGGGTTAGGGTAAGGGTTATTGTTAGGGTTAGGGTTAGGTTTATGGTTAGGTTTAGGGTTACCGTTAGGGTTAGGGTTAGGGTAAGGGTATGTCCTAGGGGTAGGGTTATGGTTAGGGTTAGGGTTAAGTTAAGGTTAAGGGTTAGGGTTAGGGTAAGGTTTAGGGTTAGGGTAAGGGTAAGGTTTAGGGTTAGGATTAGGGTTTGTTTTAGGGTTAGGGTTAGGGTAAGGTAAGGGTTAATTTTAGGGTTAGGGTTAGGGTTAGGGTGGAGGTTAGTGTTAGGGTTAGGGTTATGGTTAGGTTTAGGTGTAGGGTAAGGGTAAGGGTTAGGGTAAGTGTAAGGGTTAGGGTTAGGTTTAGGGTTAGAGTAAGTGTTACGGTTAGGGATAGGGTAAGGGCAAGTGTTAGGGTTAGGGTTAGGGTTAAGGTTAGGTTTAGAGTTAGGTTTCGGGTTAGGTTTAGGGTAAGGGTAAGGTTAGGGTTAGGATTAGGGTTAGGGTTAAGGTTAGGGTTAGGGTTAGGGTAAGGGTTAGTGTTATGGTTAGGGTAAGGGTTAGAGTTAGGGTTAGGGTTAGGGTTAGAGTTACGTTTAGGGTTAGTGTTTGGGTAAGGTTAAGGGTTAGCGTTAGGGTTAGTGTTAGGTTCATTGTTATGGTTAGGGTAAGGGCAAGGTTTAGGGTTAGGGTTGGGTTTAAGTTTAGGGTTAGGACTAGGGTTAGGGTTAGGTTTCGGGTTAGGGTTAGTGTAAGGGTAAGGGTTAGGGTTAGGGTTAGGTTTAGGGTTAAGTTTAGGGTTAGGTTTAGGGTTAGGTTTAGTGTAAGGGTGAGGGTTAGGGTTAGGCTTAGGCTTAGGCTAAGGGTAAGGGTAAGGGTTAGGGTTAGGGTTAGGGTAAGGTTTAGGGTTAGGGTAAGGGTAAGGTTAAGGGTTAGGATTAGGGTTAGTGTAAGGGTAAGGGTTAGGGTTAAGGTTAATGTTAGGGTAAGGGTAAGGGTATGTGCTAGGGTTAGGGTTAGGGTTAGGGATAGGGTTAAGGTAAGGACAAGGGTTATGTTTAGGGTTAGGGTAGGGTTAGTGTTAGGTTTAGGGTAAGGATATGGGTTAGGGTTTGGATTAAGGTAAGGGTAAGGGTAAGGGTTAGGGTTAGGGTTAGGGTTAAGGTTAGGTTTAGGGTTAGGGTAAGTGTAAGTGAAGGGTTAGAGTTAGTGTTAGGATAAGGGTAAGGGTTAGCGTTAGGGTTAGGGATAGGCTTAGGTGTTACGGTTAGGGTTAGGGTTAGGTTTAGGGTTAGGGTAAGGGTAAGGGTTAGGGTTAGTTTTTTGGTTAGGGTTAGGGTTAGTGTTAGGGTTAGGGTTAAGGTTAGGGTTAGGGTAAGGGTAAGTGTGAAGGTTAGGGTTAGGGTAAGGGTTATTGTTAGAGTTAGGGTTAGGGTTAGTTTAACTGTTAGGGTTAGCGTTAGGGTTAGGGTAAGTGTTAGGTTAAGAGTTAGCGTTAGGTTTAGGTTTAGGGTTGGGCTTAAGTTTAGGGTTAGGGTAAGGGTAAGGGTTAGGGTTAGGGTTAGGATGAGGGTAAGTGTTAGGGTTAGGGTTAGGGTTAGGGTAAGGGTAAGGGTTAGGGTTAGGGTTAGTTTTATGGTTAGGGGTTAGGGTTAGGGTTAGGGTTAGGTTTAGGGTTAGGTTTAGGGTTGGGTGTAAGGTTAGGGTTAGGGTTAGGGTAAAGGTAAGGGTTAGGTTTAGGGTTAGGGTAAGTGTTAGGGTAAGGGTAAGGTTTAGGGTTAGGGTTAGGGATACGGTAACGGTAAGCGTTAGGGTTAGGGTCAGGGTTAGGTTAGGGTAAGGGTTAGGGTTAGGTTTAGTGTAAGGGTAGGGTTTAGGGTTAGGGTTAGGGTTAGGGTAAGGGTAAGGGTTTAGGTTAGGGTTAGGGTTAGGTTTAGGGTTTGGGTAAGGGTAAGGTTTAGGGCTAAGGTTAGGGTTTGGGTAAGGGTAAGGGTTAGGGTTAGTGTTAGGGTTAGGGTAAGGTTTAGGTTTAGGGATAGGGTTAGGGTAGGGGTTAGGGTAAGGGTAAGTGTTAGGGTTAGGGTTAGGGTTAGAATAAGGGTAAGGGTTAGGTTTAGGGTTAGAGTTAGGGTTAGGGGTTAGGGATAGAGTTATAATTAGTTTTAGGGTTAGTGTTAGGGTTAAGGGTATGGGTTAGCGTTAGGGTTAGTGTTAGGGTTAGGGTTAGTGTTAAGTTTATTGTTAGGGTTAGGGTAAAGGCAAGTGTTAGGTTTAGGGTTAGGGTTAAGGTTATGGTTAGATTTAGGGTTAGGGTTAGGTTTAGGGTTGGGTTAGGGTAAGGGTAAGAGTTAGGGTTATGGTTAGGTTTAGGGTTAAGGTTACGGTTAGGGTTAGGGTTAGGGTAAGGGTTAGGGTTAGGGTTAGGGTAAGGGTTAGGCTTAGGTTTAGGGTTAGGTATAGGGTAGAGTTAGGTTTAGGGTTAGGATAAGGGTAAGGGTTAGCGTTAGGAGTATGGTTAGGCTTAGGGGTTTCGGTTAGGTTTAGGTTTAGGGTTAGGGTTAGGATTAGGGTGAGGGTAAGGGTAAGGGTTAGGGTTAGGTTTTGGGTTGGGTTAGGCTAAGGGTCAGGATTATGTTTAGGGTTAGGGTTAGGTTTAGGGTTAGGGTTAGGGTTAGGGTAAGGGTAAGGGTTAGGGTCAAGGTTAGGTTTAGGGTTAGGTTTAGGTTTAGAGTTAGGGTTAGCGTAAGGGTAAGGGTTAGGTTTAAGATTAGTGTTTGGGTTAGGGTTAGGGTTAGGGTTAGGGTTAGGGTTAGGGTAAGGGTAAGGGTTAGGGTTACTGTTAGGGTTAGGTTTAGGGTTGGCCTTAAGGTTAGGGTTAGGGGTAGGGTAAGGGTAAGGGTTAGGGTTAGGGTTAGGGTTAGCATTAGGGTAAGGGTAAGGTTTAGGGTTAGGGTTAGTTTTAAGGTAAGGGTAAGGGTTCGGGTTAGGGTTAGTTTTAGGATAAGGGTTAGGGTTAGGTTTAGGGTAAGGGTAACGTTTAGGGAGAGGGTTAGGGTTAGGGTTAGGATAAGGGTTAGGGTTAGAGTTAGGGTTAGAGTTAAGGTTAGGTTAAGTGTTAGGGTTAAGGTTAGGTTAAGGTAATGGTTAGGGTTAGCGTGTGGGTTAGGGTAGGGTTTCCGGTAATGGTAAGTGTTAGGGTTCGGGTTCGGGTTAGGATAAGGGTAAGGGTTAGAGTTAGGGTTAGGGTTAGGCTTAGGCTTAGGGGTTAGGGTTAGGGTTAGGGTTAGGGTAGGGTAAGGGTTAGGGTTAGGGTTAGGGTTAGTGTTAGGTTTAGGGTTAGGGTTAGGGTAAGGGTAAGGATTAGGGTTAATGTTAGGGTTAAGGTTAGGGTTAGGGTTAGGGTTAGGGTTAGGTTTAGGGTTAGGGTTAGGGTAAGGGTAAGGATTAGTTTTAGGGTTAGGGTAAAAGTGAGCCTTAAGGTTAGGGTTAGGGTTAGGGTTAGGGTAAGAGTTAGGTTTAGGGTTAGGGTAAGGGTAAGGTTAGGGTTAGGTTTAGGGTTAGTGTTAGGTTAAGCGTTAGGGTTAGGGGTTAGTGTTTGGGTTAGGGTTAGGGTTAGGGTTAGTTTTAAGGTAAGGGTAAGGGTTAGGGTTAGGGTTAGTTTTAGGATAAGTGTTAGGGTTAGGTTTAGGGTAAGGGTAACGTTTAGGGAGAGGGTTAGGGGTAGGGTTAGGATAAGGGTTAGGGTTAGAGTTAGGGTTAGAGTTAAGGTTAGGTTAAGTGTTAGGGTAAGGGTAAGGGTTAGGGTTAAGGTTAGGTTAAGGTAATGTTTAGGGTTAGCGTGAGGGTTAGGGTAGGGTTTCCGGTAATGGTGAGTGTTAGGGTTCGGGTTAGGGTTAGGATAAGGGTAAGGGTTAGAGTTAGGGTTAGGGTTAGGCTTAGGCTTAGGGGTTAGGGTTAGGGTTAGGGTTAGGGTTAGGGTAGGGTAAGGGTTAGGGTTAGGGTAAGGGTAAGGATTAGGGTTAATGTTAGGGTTAAGGTTAGGGTTAGGGTTAGGGTTAGTGTTAGGTTTAGGGTTAGGTTTAGGGTAAGGGTAAGGATTAGTTTTAGGGTTAGGGTAAAAGTGAGCCTTAAGGTTAGGGTTAGGGTTAGGGTTAGGGTTAGAGTTAGGTTTAGGGTTAGGGTAAGGGTAAGGTTAGGTTTAGGTTTAGGGTTAGTGTTAGGTTAAGTGTTAGGGTTAGGGGTTAGTGTTTGGGTTAGGGTTAGGGTAAGGGTTAGGGTTAGGTTTAGGGTAAGGGTTAGGTTTAGATTTATTGTTAGGGTAAGGGTAAGTGTTAGGGTTAGGGTTAGGGTAAGGGTTATTTTAGAGTTAGGGTTAGGGTTAGTGTAAGTGTTAGGGTTAGGGTTAGGTTTAGGGTAAGTGTTAGGTTAAGGGTTAGGGTTAGGGTTAGTTTTAGGGGTGGGATTAAGGTTAGGTTTAGGGTTAGGGTAAGGGTAAGGGTTAGGGTTAGGAATAGGGTGAGGGTACGTGTTATGGTAAGGGTTAGGGTTAGGGTTAGGGTTAGGGTTAGGGTTAGGGTAAGGGTAAGGGTTAGGGTTACTGTTAGGGTTAGGTTTAGGGTTGGCCTTAAGGTTAGGGTTAGGGGTAGGGTAAGGGTAAGGGTTAGGGTTAGGGTTAGGGTTAGCATTAGGGTAAGGGTAAGGTTTAGGGTTAGGGTTAGTTTTAAGGTAAGGGTAAGGGTTCGGGTTAGGGTTAGTTTTAGGATAAGGGTTAGGGTTAGGTTTAGGGTAAGGGTAACGTTTAGGGAGAGGGTTAGGGTTAGGGTTAGGATAAGGGTTAGGGTTAGAGTTAGGGTTAGAGTTAAGGTTAGGTTAAGTGTTAGGGTTAAGGTTAGGTTAAGGTAATGGTTAGGGTTAGCGTGTGGGTTAGGGTAGGGTTTCCGGTAATGGTAAGTGTTAGGGTTCGGGTTCGGGTTAGGATAAGGGTAAGGGTTAGAGTTAGGGTTAGGGTTAGGCTTAGGCTTAGGGGTTAGGGTTAGGGTTAGGGTTAGGGTAGGGTAAGGGTTAGGGTTAGGGTTAGGGTTAGGGTTAGTGTTAGGTTTAGGGTTAGGGTTAGGGTAAGGGTAAGGATTAGGGTTAATGTTAGGGTTAAGGTTAGGGTTAGGGTTAGGGTTAGGGTTAGGTTTAGGGTTAGGGTTAGGGTAAGGGTAAGGATTAGTTTTAGGGTTAGGGTAAAAGTGAGCCTTAAGGTTAGGGTTAGGGTTAGGGTTAGGGTAAGAGTTAGGTTTAGGGTTAGGGTAAGGGTAAGGTTAGGGTTAGGTTTAGGGTTAGTGTTAGGTTAAGCGTTAGGGTTAGGGGTTAGTGTTTGGGTTAGGGTTAGGGTTAGGGTTAGTTTTAAGGTAAGGGTAAGGGTTAGGGTTAGGGTTAGTTTTAGGATAAGTGTTAGGGTTAGGTTTAGGGTAAGGGTAACGTTTAGGGAGAGGGTTAGGGGTAGGGTTAGGATAAGGGTTAGGGTTAGAGTTAGGGTTAGAGTTAAGGTTAGGTTAAGTGTTAGGGTAAGGGTAAGGGTTAGGGTTAAGGTTAGGTTAAGGTAATGTTTAGGGTTAGCGTGAGGGTTAGGGTAGGGTTTCCGGTAATGGTGAGTGTTAGGGTTCGGGTTAGGGTTAGGATAAGGGTAAGGGTTAGAGTTAGGGTTAGGGTTAGGCTTAGGCTTAGGGGTTAGGGTTAGGGTTAGGGTTAGGGTTAGGGTAGGGTAAGGGTTAGGGTTAGGGTTAGGGTTAGTGTTAGGTTTAGGGTTAGGGTTAGGGTAAGGGTAAGGATTAGGGTTAATGTTAGGGTTAAGGTTAGGGTTAGGGTTAGGGTTAGTGTTAGGTTTAGGGTTAGGTTTAGGGTAAGGGTAAGGATTAGTTTTAGGGTTAGGGTAAAAGTGAGCCTTAAGGTTAGGGTTAGGGTTAGGGTTAGGGTTAGAGTTAGGTTTAGGGTTAGGGTAAGGGTAAGGTTAGGTTTAGGTTTAGGGTTAGTGTTAGGTTAAGTGTTAGGGTTAGGGGTTAGTGTTTGGGTTAGGGTTAGGGTAAGGGTTAGGGTTAGGTTTAGGGTAAGGGTTAGGTTTAGATTTATTGTTAGGGTAAGGGTAAGTGTTAGGGTTAGGGTTAGGGTAAGGGTTATTTTAGAGTTAGGGTTAGGGTTAGTGTAAGTGTTAGGGTTAGGGTTAGGTTTAGGGTAAGTGTTAGGTTAAGGGTTAGGGTTAGGGTTAGTTTTAGGGGTGGGATTAAGGTTAGGTTTAGGGTTAGGGTAAGGGTAAGGGTTAGGGTTAGGAATAGGGTGAGGGTACGTGTTATGGTAAGGGTTAGGGTTAGGGTTAGATTTAGGGTAAGGGTTAGTGTTAGGGTTAGGATTAGTTTTAGTGTAGGGTTTAGGGTTACGGTTAGCGTTAGGGTTAGGTTTAGGGTTAGGGTTACGGTAAGGGTAAGGTTTAGGGTTAGGATTAGTGTTTGTTTTAGGGTTAGGGTTAGGGTAAAGTAAGGGTTAATTTTCGGGTTAGGGTTAGGGTTAGGGTGGAGGTTAGTTTTAGGGTTAGGGTTAGGGTAAGGTTTAGGTGTAGGGTAATTGTAAGGGTTAGGGTTAGGGTTAGGGTAAGTGTAAGGGTTAGGGTTAGGGTTAGGGTTAGAGTAAGTGTTACGGTTAGGGATAGGGTAAGGGCAAGTGTTAGGGTTAGGGTTAGGGTTAAGGTTAGGTTTAGAGTTAGGTTTCGGGTTAGGTTTAGGGTAAGGGTAAGGTTAGGGTTAGGATTAGGGTTAGGGTTAAGGTTAGGTTTAGGGTTAGGGTTAGGGTAAGGGTTAGTGTTATGGTTAGGTAAGTGTTAGAGTTAGGGTTAGGGTTAGGGTTAGAGTTAAGTTTAGGGTTAGTGTTTGGGTAAGGTTAAGGGTTAGCCTTAGGGTTAGTGTTAGGTTCATTGTTATGGTTAGGGTAAGGGCAAGGTTTAGGGTTAGGTTTGGGTTAAAGTTTAGGGTTAGGACTAGGGTTAGGGTTAGGTTTCGGGTTAGAGTTAGTGTAAGGGTAAGGGTTAGGGTTAGGGTTAGGTTTAGGGTTAAGTTTAGGGTTAGGTTTAGGGTTATGTTTCGGGTTAGGGTTAGGGTTAAAGTAAGGGTTAGGCTTAGGGTCAGGGTTAGGTTTAGGGTTCGAGTTAGGTTTAATGTTAGAGTAAGGGTAAAGGTTAGGGTTAGGGTTAGGTTTAGGTTAAGCCTTAGGGTTAGGTTTTAGGGTTAGGGTTATGGTTAGGGTTAGGGTAAGGCTTAGGGTTACGGTTAGGGTTAGGATTCGAGTTAGGGTAAGGGTAAGGGTTACAGTTAATGTTAAGGTTATGATTAGTTTTAGAGTTAGGGTTAGGGTAAGAGTAAGGGTTAGTGTTAGGATTAGGGTTAGGGTTAGGGTAAGGGTTAGGGTTAGGGTTAGGGTTAGGGTAAAGGTAAGGGTTAGGGTTAGGTGTAGTGTTGGGGTTAAGGTTAGGGTTAGGGTAAGGGTTATTGTTAGGGTTAGGGTTAGGTTTATGGTTAGGTTTAGGGTTACCGTTAGGGTTAGGGTTAGGGTAAGGGTATGTCCTAGGGGTAGGGTTATGGTTAGGGTTAGGGTTAAGTTAAGGTTAAGGGTTAGGGTTAGGGTAAGGTTTAGGGTTAGGGTAAGGGTAAGGTTTAGGGTTAGGATTAGGGTTTGTTTTAGGGTTAGGGTTAGGGTAAGGTAAGGGTTAATTTTAGGGTTAGGGTTAGGGTTAGGGTGGAGGTTAGTGTTAGGGTTAGGGTTATGGTTAGGTTTAGGTGTAGGGTAAGGGTAAGGGTTAGGGTAAGTGTAAGGGTTAGGGTTAGGTTTAGGGTTAGAGTAAGTGTTACGGTTAGGGATAGGGTAAGGGCAAGTGTTAGGGTTAGGGTTAGGGTTAAGGTTAGGTTTAGAGTTAGGTTTCGGGTTAGGTTTAGGGTAAGGGTAAGGTTAGGGTTAGGATTAGGGTTAGGGTTAAGGTTAGGGTTAGGGTTAGGGTAAGGGTTAGTGTTATGGTTAGGGTAAGGGTTAGAGTTAGGGTTAGGGTTAGGGTTAGAGTTACGTTTAGGGTTAGTGTTTGGGTAAGGTTAAGGGTTAGCGTTAGGGTTAGTGTTAGGTTCATTGTTATGGTTAGGGTAAGGGCAAGGTTTAGGGTTAGGGTTGGGTTTAAGTTTAGGGTTAGGACTAGGGTTAGGGTTAGGTTTCGGGTTAGGGTTAGTGTAAGGGTAAGGGTTAGGGTTAGGGTTAGGTTTAGGGTTAAGTTTAGGGTTAGGTTTAGGGTTATGTTTCGGGTTAGGGTTAGGGTTAAGGTAAGGGTTAGGCTTAGGGTCAGGGTTAGGTTTAGGGTTCGAGTTAGGTTTATTGTTAGAGTAAGGGTAAATGTTAGGGTTAGGGTTAGGTTTAGGTTAAGCCTTAGGGTTAGGTTTTAGGGTTAGGGTTATGGTTAGGGTTAGGGTAAGGCTTAGGGTTACGGTTAGGGTTAGGATTCGAGTTAGGGTAAGGGTAAGGGTTACAGTTAAGGTTAAGGTTATGATTAGTTTTAGAGTTAGGGTTAGGGTAAGAGTAAGGGTTAGTGTTAGGATTAGGGTTAGGGTTAGGGTAAGGGTTAGGGTTAGGTTTAGGGTTAGGGTAAAGGTAAGGGTTAGGGTTAGGTGTAGTGTTGGGGTTAAGGTTAGGGTTAGGGTAAGGGTTATTGTTAGGGTTAGGGTTAGGTTTATGGTTAGGTTTAGGGTTACCGTTAGGGTTAGGGTTAGGGTAAGGGTATGTCCTAGGGGTAGGGTTATGGTTAGGGTTAGGGTTAAGTTAAGGTTAAGGGTTAGGGTTAGGTTTAGGGTTAGGGTTAGGTTTAGTGTAAGGGTGAGGGTTAGGGTTAGGCTTAGGCTTAGGCTAAGGGTAAGGGTAAGGGTTAGGGTTAGGGTTAGGGTAAGGTTTAGGGTTAGGGTAAGGGTAAGGTTAAGGGTTAGGATTAGGGTTAGTGTAAGGGTAAGGGTTAGGGTTAAGGTTAATGTTAGGGTAAGGGTAAGGGTATGTGCTAGGGTTAGGGTTAGGGTTAGGGATAGGGTTAAGGTAAGGACAAGGGTTATGTTTAGGGTTAGGGTAGGGTTAGTGTTAGGTTTAGGGTAAGGATATGGGTTAGGGTTTGGATTAAGGTAAGGGTAAGGGTAAGGGTTAGGGTTAGGGTTAGGGTTAAGGTTAGGTTTAGGGTTAGGGTAAGTGTAAGTGAAGGGTTAGAGTTAGTGTTAGGATAAGGGTAAGGGTTAGCGTTAGGGTTAGGGATAGGCTTAGGTGTTACGGTTAGGGTTAGGGTTAGGTTTAGGGTTAGGGTAAGGGTAAGGGTTAGGGTTAGTTTTTTGGTTAGGGTTAGTGTTAGGGTTAGGGTAAGGATAAGGGTTAGTGTTAAGGTTAGGGTTAGGGTTAGTGTTAGGGTTAGGGTTAAGGTTAGGGTTAGGGTAAGGGTAAGTGTGAAGGTTAGGGTTAGGGTAAGGGTTATTGTTAGAGTTAGGGTTAGGGTTAGTTTAACTGTTAGGGTTAGCGTTAGGGTTAGGGTAAGTGTTAGGTTAAGAGTTAGCGTTAGGTTTAGGTTTAGGGTTGGGCTTAAGTTTAGGGTTAGGGTAAGGGTAAGGGTTAGGGTTAGGGTTAGGATGAGGGTAAGTGTTAGGGTTAGGGTTAGGGTTAGGGTAAGGTTAAGGGTTAGGGTTAGGGTTAGTTTTATGGTTAGGGGTTAGGGTTAGGGTTAGGGTTAGGTTTAGGTTTACGGTTATGGTAAGGGTAAGGTTAGGGTTAGGTTTAGGGTTACTTTTAGGGTTAGGTTTAGGGTAAGGGAAAGGGTTAGGTTTAGGGTTAGGGTTAGAGTTAGGGTTGAGTTTAGGGTTAGGGTTAGGATTAGGGTAAGTGGTAGGGTTAGGGTTAGGGTTAGGGTTAGGGTGAGGGTAAGGTAAGGGTTAGAGTTAGGTTTTGGGTTAGGGTTAGGCTAAGGGTAAGGGTTAGGGTTAGGGTTAGGGTTAGGTTTAGGGTTAGGGTTAGGGTTAGGGTTAAGGTAAGGTTAAGGGTTAGGGTTAAGGTTAGGGTTAAGGTTAGATTTAGGTTTAGGGTTAGGGTTAGGGTAAGGGTAAGTGTTAGGTTTAGGATTAGGGTTTGGGTTAGTGTAAGGGTTAGGTTTAGGGTTAGGGTTAGGTTTAGGGTTAGGGTTAGGGTAAGGGTAAGGTTTAGGGTTACGGTTAGGGTTAGGTTTAGGGTTGGTGTTAAGGTTAGGGTTAGGGGTAGGGTAAGTGTAAGGGTTACGGTTAGCTGTAGTGTTAGGGTTAGGGTTAGCATTACGGTAAGTGTAAGGGTTAGGCTCAGGGTTAGGGTTAAGGTAAGGGTAAGGTTAGGGTTAGGGTTAGGTTTAGGGTAAGGGTTAGGGTAAGGTTTAGGGTAAGGGTAAGTTTTAGGGTTAGGGTTAGGGTTAGGGTAAGGGTTAGGATAAGGGTAAGGGTTAGGTTTAGGGTTAGAGTTAATGTTAGGTTTATTGTTAGGGTAAGCGTAAGGGTTAGGGTTCGGGTTAGGGTTAGGGTAATGGGTAGGGTTAGGATTAGGGTAAGGTTTAGGGTTAGGGTTAGGGTAAGTGTTAGGGTTAGGGTTAGGTTTAGGGTAAGTGTTAGGGTAAGGGTTAGGGTTAGGGTTATGTTTAGGCTATGGGTTAAGTTTAGGGTTGGGGTTAGGGTAAGTGTAAGGGTTAGGGTTAGGGTTAGGGTTAGGGTTAGGGTAAGTGTTCTGGTTGGGGTTAGGGTTAGGGTAAGGATAAAGGTTAGGGTTAGGTTTATGGGTTAGCGTTAGGGTTAGTGTTAGGTTAAGGGTAAGGGCAAGTGTTAGGTTTAGGGTTAGGGTTAGGTTTAGGGTAAGGGTTAGGGTAAGGTTTAGGGTAAGGGTAAGTTTTAGGGTTAGGGTTAGGGTTAGGGTAAGGGTTAGGATAAGGGTAAGGGTTAGGTTTAGGGTTAGAGTTAATGTTAGGTTTATTGTTAGGGTAAGCGTAAGGGTTAGGGTTCGGGTTAGGGTTAGGGTAATGGGTAGGGTTAGGATTAGGGTAAGGTTTAGGGTTAGGGTTAGGGTAAGTGTTAGGGTTAGGGTTAGGTTTAGGGTAAGTGTTAGGGTAAGGGTTAGGGTTAGGGTTATGTTTAGGCTATGGGTTAAGTTTAGGGTTGGGGTTAGGGTAAGTGTAAGGGTTAGGGTTAGGGTTAGGGTTAGGGTTAGGGTAAGTGTTCTGGTTGGGGTTAGGGTTAGGGTAAGGATAAAGGTTAGGGTTAGGTTTATGGGTTAGCGTTAGGGTTAGTGTTAGGTTAAGGGTAAGGGCAAGTGTTAGGTTTAGGGTTAGGGTTAGTTTTAGGGTTAGGGTTAGGGTAAGGGTAATGGTTAGGGTTAGAGTTAGGGTTAGGGTAAGGGTAAGGGTTAGGGTTAGGTTTAGGTTTAGGGTTAGTGTAAGAGTAAGGGTTAGATTTAGTGTTAGGTTTAGGGTTAGGGTTAGGGTAAGGGTAAGGGTTAGGGTTAGGGTTAGGGCTAGGTTTAGGTTTAGGGTATGGTTTAGGGTAAAGGTAAGTGTTAGGCTTAGGGTTAGGGTTAGGATAAGGGTAAGGGTTAGGTTTAGGGTTAGGGTTAGGGTTAAGGTTAGCGTTAGGGTTAGGGTTAGAGTTAGGTTTAGGGTTAGGGTAAGGGTAAGGTTAGTGTTATGTTTAAGGTTAGTGTTAGATTAAGGGTTAGGGTTAGGGGTTAGGGTTAGTGTTAGGGTTAGGGTAAGGGTTAGGGTTAGGGTTAGGGTAAGGGTTAGGGTTAGGGTTAGGGTAAGGGTTATTGTTAGAGTTAGGGTTGGAGTTAGGGTAAGTGTTAGGTTTAGGGTTAGGGTTAGGTTAAGTGTTAGGTTAAGGGTTAGGGTTAGGGTTAGGGTAAGGGTAAGGGTTAGGGTGAGAGTTAGGATTAGTTTGAGGGTTAGGGGTTAGGGTTAGGGTTAGGGTTAGGGTTAGGATTAGGGTTACGGTTACGGTTACGGTAAGGGTAAGGGTTAGGGTTAGGGTTAGGGGTAGGGTTAGGGTTAGGGTTAGGGTAAGGTAAGGGTTAATTTTAGGGATAGGGTTAGGGTTAGGGTAAGGTTTAGGGTAAGGGTAAGTGTTATGTTTAGGGTTAGGTTTAGGGTAAGTGTTAGGATAAGGGTTAGGGTTAGGGTTAGGTTTAGGGTATGGGTTAAGTTTAGGGTTACGGTTAGGGTAAGAGTAAGGGTTAGGGTTAGGGTGAGGGTTAGGTTTAGGTTTAGGTTTAGGGTTAGGGTTAGTGTAAGGGTAAGGGTTAGATTTAGTGTTAGGGTTAGGGTTAGGGTAAGGGTTAGGGTTAGGGTTAGGCTTAGGTTTAAGGTTAGGGTTAGGGTTAGGTTTAGGATTAGGGTAAGGGTTAGGTTAAGGTTAGGGTTAGGATTAGGGTTAGGTTAGGTCAAGGGTAAGGGTTAGGGTTAGGTTTAGGTTTAGTGTTAGGGTAAAGGTACGGGTTAAGTTTAGGGTTAGGGTTAGGTTTAGGTTTAGGGTTAGGGTTATAATAAGGATAAGGGTTAGGGTTAAGTTTAGGGTTAGGGTTAAACTTAGGGTTAGGTTTAACGTTAGGGTTAGCATGTGGGTAAGGGTAATGTTTAGGGTTAGATTTAGGGTTATGGTTAGGGTTAGGTTTAGGGTAATGGCAAGGGTTACGTTTAGGGTTAAGGTTAGGTTTAGGGTTAGGGTTAGGTTAGGTTTAGGGTTGGTGTTAAGGTTAGGGTTAGGGGTAGGATGAGGGTAAGTGTTAGGGTTAGGGTTAGGGTTAGGTTTAGGTTTAGGTTTAGGATTAGGGTTAGTGTAAGGGTAAGGGTTCGATTTAGGGTTATGGTTAGGGTTAGGGTAAGGGTAAGGGTTAGGGTTAGGGTTAGGGTTAGGGTTAGGGTTACGTTTAGGTTTAGAGTTAGGGTTAGGTTTAAGGTTAGGGTTAGGGTAAGGATTAGGGTTAGGGTTAGTGTTAGGGTTAGGGTTAGGGTAAGTGTAAGGGTTAGGGTTAGGTTTAGGGTTAGGGTTAAGGTAAAGGTAAGGGTTCAGTTTAAGGTTAGGGTTAGGTTTATGGTTACGGTTAGGGTTAGGGTTAGGGTAAGCATAAGTGTTAGGGTTAAGTTTGGGGTTAGGGTTAGAGTTAGGGTTAGGTTTAAGGTTAGGGTTAGGGTGTGGGTAAGGGTTAGGGTTAGGTTTAGGGTTAGGGTTAGGGTTACGGTTAGGGTTAGGGTGAGGCTTAGGGTTAGGTTTAAGGTAAGGGTAAGAGTTAGGGTTACGGTTAGGGTTAGGTTTAGCTTAAGGGTTAGGGTTAGGTTCAGGGTAATGGTAAGGTTTAGGTTTAGGTTTAGGGTTAGGGTTAGGGTAAGGGTAAGGGTTAGGGTTAGGGTTAGGGTTAGGGTTATGGTTAGGTTTAGGGTTATGGTAAGAGTAAGTGTTAGGGTTAGGTTTAGGGTTAGGCTTAGACTAAGGGTGAGGGTTAAGGTTAGGGTAGATGTTAGGGTTAGGGTTAAGATTAGGGTAAGGGTTAGGGTTAGGGTTAGGTTTGGGGTTATGGTAATTGTAAGGTTGGATTAGTGTTAGGTTTAGGGTAAGGGTAAGGTTTAGGGTTAGGGTTAGGGTTATGTGTAGGAAAAGGGTAAGGGTTAGGGTCACGGTTAGGGTTAAGGTTAAGGTTTAGGGTTATGGTAAGTGTAAGGGTTAGGGTTAGGTTTAGGGTTAGAGTAAGGGTTAGGTTTAGGGTTAGGGTAAGTGCAAGGTTTAGGGTTAGGGTTAGGGTTAGGGTTAATGTTAGGTTTAGGGTTAGGTTTAGGGTAAGGGTAAAGGTTAGGGTTAGGGTTAGGTTTAGGTTTAAGGTTAGGGTTAGGGTTAGGGTTAGGGTAAGGTTTAGGGTTAGAGTTAGGGTAAGGGTTATGGTTAGGGTTAGGGTAAGGGATAGGGTTAGGGTTAGGGGTAGGTTAAGTGTTTGGGTTGGGGTTAGGGTTAGGGTTAGGGTTAGGGTAAGTGTTAGGGTTATGTTTAGGGTTAATGTTAGGGTTAGGTTTAGGGTTAGGTTTAGGTTTGGTTTAGTGTTAGGTTTAGGGTTAGGGTTAGGGTTAGAATTAGGTTTAGGGTTAGGGTAACGGTAAGGTTAGGGTTAGGTTTAGGGTTAATGTTAGGTTAAGGGTTAGGGTTAGGGTAAGTGTTAGTGTTAGGGTTAGGGTAAGGGTAAGTATTAGGGTTAGTGTTAGGCTAAGGGTTATTGTTAGAGTTAGGGTTAGGGTTAGGGTAAGTGTTCTGGTTAGGTTTAGGGTTAGGTTTATGGTAAGGGCAAGGGTTAGGTTTAGGGTTAGGGTTAGGTTTAGGCTCAGGGTTAATGTTAGGGTTAGGGTAAGTGTTAGGGTTAGGGTAAGGGTTAGGGTTAGGGCTAGGTTTAGGTTTAGGGTTAGGGTTAGTGTTAGGCTAAGGGTAAGGGTTAGGGTTAAGTTTAGGGTTAGGGTTAGGTTTAGGGTTAGGGTTAGGGTAAGGGCAAGGGTTAGGGTTAGGATTAGGGTTAGGGTTAGGGTAAGGGCAAGGGTTAGGGTTAGGATTAGGGTTAGGGTTAGGTAAAGGGTTAGGATAAGTGTTCTGTTTAGGGTTAGGCTTTGGGTAAGGAAAAAGGTTAGGGTTAAGGTTATTGTTATGGGTTAGGGTTAGGGTTAGGGTTAGGGTAAGGGCAATTGTTAGGTTTACGGTTAGGGTTTGGTTTAGGGTTAGGGTTAGGGTTAGGTTTAGGGTTACGTTAAGGGTTTTAGGGTAAGGGTAAGGGTTAGGGTTAGAGTTATGGTTAGGGTAAGGGTAAGGGTTAGGGTTAGGATTAGGGTTAGGGTTAGTGTAAGTGTAAGCGTTAGATTTAGGTTTAGGTTTAGGGTTAGGGTTAGGTTTAGGGTTAGGCTTAGGGTTAGGGTTAGGGTAAGGGTTTGGGTTATGGTTATGGTTAGGGTTAGGGTTAGGGAAAGGTTAAGGGTTAGGGTTAGGTTTAGGGTTAGGGTTAGGGTATAGGTAAGGGTTAATTTTATTGTTAGGGTTATGGTTAGGGTAAGGATAAGGGTTAGGGTTAAGTTTAGGGTTACGGTTAGATTTAGGGCTAGTTTTAATTTTAGGGTTAGGGTGTGGGTAAGGTTAAGGGTTAGGTTTAGGTTTAGGGTTAGGGTTAGGGTTAGGGTTACAGTTAGGGTTAGGGTTAGGGTAAGGGTAAGTTTAGGGTTAGGGTTAGGGTTAGTGTTAGGTTAAGGGTTAGTGTTAGGGGTTAGGGTTAGGGTTCGGGTAAGGGTAAGGGTTTGGGTTAGGGTTAGGGTTAAGGTTAGGGTTATTGTTAGGATTGGGTTTAGGGTTAGAGTTAGGTTTAGGGTTAGGGTAACGGTAAGGTTAGATTTAGGTTTAGGGTTAGTGTTACGTTAAGGGTTAGGGTTAGGGGTTAGGGTTAGGGTTAGGGCAAGGGTTAGGGTTAGGGTTAGGGTAATGGTTATGGTTAGGGTTAGGGTTATGAAAAGGGTAAGATTTAGGGTTAGGTTAAGGCAAGGACTACGGTTTGGGTTAGGGTTAGGTTTAGGGTTAGGTTTAGGGTTAGGGTTAGGGTTAGAGTTAGGTTTAGTGTTAGGGTAACGGTAAGGTTAGGGTTAGGTTTAGGGTTAGTGTTAGGTTAAGGGTTAGGGTTAGGGTTAGGGTAAGGGCTAGGGTTAGGGTTAGGGTTAGGGTAAGGGTAAGTGTTAGCGTTAGGGTTAGGCTAAGGGTTATTGTTAGAGTTAGGGTTAGGGTTAGGGTAAGTGTTCTGGTTAGGGTTAGTTTTGGGTTAGGTTTAGGGTAAGGGCAAGGGTTAGGTTCAGGTTTAGGGTTAGGTTTAGGGTTAGGGTTAGGGTTAGTTTTAGGGTTAGGGTTAGGGTAAGGGTAAGGGTTAGGTTTTGAGTTAGGTTAGGGTAATGGTAAGGGTTAGGCTTAGGTTTAGGGTTAGGGTTAGTGAAAGGGTACGGGTTAGATTTACGGTTAGCGTTAGGGTTAGGGTAAGGGTAAGGGTTAGGGTTAGGGTTAGGGTTAGGGTTAGGTTTAGGGTTAGGGTTAGGGTTAAGGTTAGGGTTAGGTTAAGGGTTAGGGTTAAGGTTAGGGTTAGTTTTAGGGTTAGGGTAAGGGTAAGGGTTAGGGTTAGGTTTAGGGTTAGAGTTAGGGTAAAGGTAAGGGTTATATTTAGGGTTAGGATTAGGTTTATGGTTAGGGTTAGGGTTAGGTTTACAGTAAGGGTATGATGTAGGGTTAGTTTTAGGGTTCGGGTTAAGGTTAGGGTTAGGGTTAGGGTTAGGTTTAGGGTAAGGGTTAGGGTTAGGTTTAGGGTAAGGGTTAGCGTTAGGGTTAGGGTTTGCGTTAGAGTTAGGTTTAGGGTTAGGGTAAGAGTAAGGGTTAGGTTTAGGGTTAGGGTAAGGGTTAGGGTTAGGATTAGGGTAAGGGCTAGGGTTAGGATAAGGTTAAGTGTAAGGGTTAGAGTTAGGTTTAGGGTAAGTGTTAGGGTAAGGGTTAGGGTTAGGGTTTGGTTTAGGGTATGGAATAAGGTTAGGGTTAGGGTTAGGGTAAGGGTAAGGGTTAGGGTTAGGGTTAGGGTTAGGGTAAGTGTTCTGGTTAGGGTTATGGTTAGGATAAGGTAAAAGTTTAGCTTTAGGGTTATGAGTTAGGGTTAGGGTTAGGTTTAGGGTAAGGGCAAGGGTTAGGTTTAGGGGTAGGGTTAGTTTTAGGGTTAGGGTTAGGGTTAGGTTTAGGGTTAGGGTTAGGGTAAGGTTAAAGGTTAGGTTTAGAGTTATGGTTAGGGTAATGGTAATGGTTAGGTATAGGTTAGGGTTAGGGTTAGTGTAAGGGTAAGGGTTAGATTTAGTGTTAGGTTTAGGGTTAGGGGAAGGGTAATGGTTAGGTTTAGTGTTAGGGTTAGGTTTAGGGTTAGGGTTTGGGTTAGTGGTAGGATTAGGGTAAGGGTTAGGGTTAAGGTTAGTGTTAGGGTTAGGGTTATGGTTAGGGTAAGGGTAAGGGTTAGGGTTAGGTTGAGGGTTAGGGTTAGGGTAAAGGTAAGGGTTAAGTTTAGGGTTAGGGTTAGGTTTAGGGTTAGGGTTAGGGTTAGGGTTATAATAAGGATAAGTTTTAGGGTTAAGTTTAGGGTTAGGGTTAGAGTTAGGGTTAAGTTTAAAGTTAGGGTTAGGGTGTGGGTAAAGGTAAGGGTTAGGGTTAGGGTTAGGGTTAGGGTTAGGGTAAGAGTTACTGTTAGTATTAGCGTAAAGGTTAGGGTTAGTGTTAGGGTTAGGGTAAGGTTAAGTGTTAGGGTTAGGGTTAGGTTTCGGGTAAGTGTTATTGTATGTGTTAGGGTTAGGGTTAGGTTTAGGGTATGGGTTAAGTTTAGGGTTAGGTTTACGATAAGGTTAAGGGTTAGGGTTAGGATGAGGGTTAGGGTAAGTGTTCTGGTTAGGGTTAGTTTAAGTGTAAGGATAAAGGTTAGGGTTAGGGTTAGGGTTATGGGTTAGGGTAAGGCTTACTGTTAGGATTAGGGTAAGGGTTAGAGTTAGGGTTAGGGTTAGTGTAAGGGTAAGTGTTAAGTTTAGGGTTAGGTTTAAGGTTAGGGTTAGGGTTAGGGTATGGGTTAACTTTAGGGTTAGGGTAAGAATAAGGGTTAAGGTTAGGGTGAAGGTTAGGGTAAGTGTTCTGGATAGGGTTAGGGTTAGGGTAAGGATAAAGGTTAGGGTTAGGGTTAGGGTTATTGGTTAGGGTTAGGGTTAGGGTTAGGGTTAGGGTTAGGGTAAGGGCAATTGTTAGGTTTAGGGTTAGGGTTTGGTTTAAGGTTAGGGTTAGGGTTAGGTTTAGGGTTAGGTTAAGGGTTAGGGTTAGGGTTAGGGTAAGTGTAAGTGTTATGGTTAGAGTTAGGGTTAGGGTTAGGTTTAGGTTTAGGGTTAGTGTAAGGGTAAGGGTTAGATTAAGGGTTAGGGTTAGGGTTAGGGTTAGGGTAAGGGTATGGGTTAGGTTTAGGTTTAGGGTTAGTGTTAAGGTTAGGGTAGGGTAAGGGTTAGGGTAAGGTTAAGGGTTAGGATTAGGTTTAGGGTAAGGGTTATGGTAAAGGTAAGGGTTAAGTTTAGGTTTAGGGTTAGTTTTAGGGTTAGGGTTAGGGTTAGGGTAAGGATGAGGGTTAGGGTTACGGGTCGGGTTAGGGTTATGGTAAGGGATAGGTTTAAGGTTAGGATTAGGGTTAGTTTAAGGTTAAGGGTTAGGGTTAGGGTTAGGGTTAGGATTAAGGTTTGGGTTAGGGTTAGAGTTAGGGTTAGGTTTAGGGTTAGGTTTAGGGTTAGCGTTAGGATTATAGTTAGAATTAGGGTTAGGGTAACGGTAAGGTTAGGGTTAGGTTTAGGGTTAGTGTTAGGTTAAGGGTTAGGGTTAGGTTTAGGGTAAGTTTTAGGGTTAGGGTTAGGGTTAGGCTAAGTGTTAGGTTAAGGGTTAGTGTTAGGGTTAAGTTAACTGTTGGGGTTAAGGTTAGGGTTAGGTTTAGGGTAAGGGTAAGCGTTAGGGTTAGGATTAGGGTGAGGGTAAGTGTTAGGGTTAGGGTTAGGGTTAGGGTTAGGGTTGGGGTAAGGGTAAGGGCTAGGGTTAGGGTTAGGGTTAGTTTTAGGGTTAGGGGTAAGGTTTAGGGTTAGGGTTAGGGTTAGGGTTAGGGTTAGTGTAAGGGTAAGGGTTAGGGTTAGGGTTAGGGTAAGGGGAAGGGTAAGGGTTAATTTTAGGGTTAGGGTTAGGGTTGAGATTAGGGTTAGATTAGGATTAGGGTAAGGGGTAGGGTTAGGGTTAGGTTAGGGTAGGGGTAAGGTTTAGGGTTAGGGTTAGGGTTAGGGTTAGGTGTAGGGTAAGGGTAAGGGTTAGGGTTAGGATTAGGGTTAGGGTTAGGGTTAGGGTTAGGTTTAGGGTTAGGTTAAGTGTAAGTGTTAGGGTTAGGGTTAGGGTTAGAGTAAGGGTTAGGGTTAGGGTTAGGGTTAGGGTTAGGGTAAGGTCAAGGTTTAGAATTAGGGTTAGGGTTAAGGTTAGGTTTAGGGTTAGGTTTAGGGTAAGGGTAAGGGTTAGGGTTAGGTTTACGGTTAGGTTTAAGGTTAGGGTTAGGGTTAGGGTAAGGGTTAGGGTTAGGGTTAGGTTTAGGGTAAGGGTTAGGGTTAGGGTTAGGTTTAGAGTTAGGTTTAGGGTTAGGGTAAGGGTAAGGTTAGGGTTAGTTTTAGGGTTAGGTTAAGGGTTAGGGTTAGGGTTAGGGTAAGGGTTAGGTTTAGGATTAGGTTTAGGATAAGGATAAAGGTTAGGGTTAGGGTTATGGGTTAGGGTTAGCGTTAGGGTTAGGTTAAGGGTAAGGGCAAGGGTTAGGTTTAGGTTTAGGGTTAGTTTTAGGCTTAGGGTTAGTGTTAGGTTTAGTGATAGTTTTAGGGTTAGGGTTAGGGTAAGGGTAAAGGTTAGGGTTAGAGTTACTGTTAGGGTAAGTGTAAGGGTTAGGGTTAGGTGTAGTGTTAGGGTTAGTGTAAGAGTAAGGGTTAGATTTAGTGTTAGGGTTAGGGTAAGTGTAAGGGTTAGGGTTAGGGTAAGCGTAAGGGTTAGGGTTAGGTTTAGGTTTAGTGTTAGGGTAATGGTAAGGGTTAAGTTTAGGGTTAGGGTTAGGTTTAGGGTTAGGGTTAGTGTTATAATAAGGATAAGGGTTAGGGTTAAGTTTAGGGTTAGGTTTAGACTTAGGGTTAGGTTTAACGTTAGGGTTAGGGTGTGGGTAAGGGTAAGGGTTAGGGTTAGGTTTAGGGTTAGGGCAATTGTTAGGTTTAGGGTTAGGGTTTGGTTTAGGGTTAGGGTTAGGTTTAGGGTTAGGTTATGGGTTAGGGTTAGGGTTAGGGTAAGTGTAAGTGTTAGGGTTAGAGTTAACGTTAGGGTAAGGGTAAGGGTTAGGGTTAGGTTTAGGGTTAGGGTTAGGTTTAGAGTTAGGGTTAGGGTTAGGGTAAGGCTTACTGTTAGGATTAGGGTAAGGGTTAGAGTTAGGGTTAGGGTTAGGGTAAGGGTAAGTGTTAAGTTTATGGTTAGGTTTAAGGTAAGTGTTACGATAAGGTTTAGGGTTAGGGTTAGGTTTAGGGTATGGGTTAACTTTAGGGTTAGGGTTAGGGTAAGAGTAAGGGTTAGGGTTAGGGTGAAGGTTAGGGTAAGTGTTCTGGTTAGGGTTAAGGTTAGGGTAAGGATAAAGGTTAGGGTTAGGGTTAGGGTTATTGGTTAGGGTTAGGGTTAGTATTAGGGTTAGGTTTAGGGTAAGGGCAATTGTTAGGTTTAGGGTTAGGGTTTGGTTTAGGGTTAGGGTTAGGGTTAGGTTTAGGGTTAGGTTAAGGGTTGGGGTTAGGGTTAGGGTAAGTGTAAGTGTTAGGGTTAGAGTTAAGGTTAGGTAAGGGTAAGGGTTAGGGTTAGGTTTAGGTTTAGGGTTAGTGTAAGGGTAAGGGTTAGATTTAGGTTTAGGGTTAGGGTTAGGGTAAGGGTAAGGTTTAGGGTTAGGTTTAGGGTTAGGGTTAGGTGTAGGGTAAGGGTAAAGGTTAGGGTTAGGATTAGGGTTAGGGTTAGGGTTAGGGTTAGGTTTAGGGTTAGGTTAACTGTAAGTGTTAGGTTTAGGGTTAGGGTTAGGTGTAGGGTAAGGGTAAGGGTTAGATTTAGGGTTAGGGTTAGGGTTAGGGTTAGGGTTAGGTTTAGGGTAAGTGTTAGAGTAATGGTTAGGGTTAGAGTTAGGTTTAGGGTATGGGTTAAGTTTAGGGTTAGGGTGAGGGTAAGGATAAGGGTTAGGGTTAGGGTTAGGGTAAGGGTAAAGTTCAGGGTTAGGGTTAAGGTTATGGGTTAGTGTTATGGATAGGGTTAGGTTTAGGGTTAGGTTTAGGGTAAGGGCAAGGGTTACGTTAAGGGTTAAGGTTAGGTTTAGGGTTAGGGTTAGGGTTAGTTTTAGGGGTAGGGTTAGGATAAGGGTAAGGGTTAGGGTTAGAGTTAAGGTTAGGGTAAGGGTAAGGGTTAGGGTTAGATTTAGGGTTAGGGTTAGGGTAAGGGTAAGGGTAAGGGTTAGGGTAAGGGTTAGGGTTAGGTTTAGGTTTAGGGTTAGGGTTAAGGTTATGGTTAGGGTAAGGGTTAGGGTTAAGGTTAGGGTTAGGGTTAGGGTTAGGGTTAGGTTTAGGGTAAGGGTGAGTGTTATGGTTAGGTTTAGGGTTAGGTTTAGGGTAAAGGTAAGGGTTAAGTTTAGGGTTAGGGTTAGGTTTAGGGTTAGGGTTAGGGTTAGGGTTAATGTAAGGAAAAATGTTGGGGTTAAGTTTGGGGTTAGGGTTAGAGTTAGGGTTAGGTTTAAGGTTAGGGTAAGGGTGTGGGTAAGGGTAAGGTTTAGGGTTAGGTTTAGAGTTAGGGTTAGGGTTAGGGTTAGGGTAAGGGTTGTGTTAGGGTTAGGGTTAGCGGTAGGGTAAGGGTAAGGTTTGGGTTAGGGTTAAGGTAAGGATAATGGTTAGGGTTAGGGTTAGGGTTAGGTTTAGCTTAGGGGTTAGGGTTAGGTTCAGGGTAAGGGTGAGGTTTAGGGTTAGGGTTAGGTTTAGGGTTAGGGAAAGGGTAAGAGTTAGGGTTAGGGTTAGGGTTATGGTTAGGTTTAGGGTTAGGGTAAGGGTAAGGGTTAGGATTAGGGTTAGGGCTAGGGTAAGGGTGAGGATTAGGGTTAGGGTAGATGTTATTGTTAGGGTTAGGATTAGGGTAAGGGTTAGGGTTAGGGTTAGGGTTAGGGTAAGGGTAAGGGTTGGATTAGTGTTAGGTTTAGGGTAAGGGTAAGGTTTAGGGTTGGGGTTAGGGTTAGGTGTAGGGTAAGGGTAAGGTTTAGGCTTAGGGTTAGGGTTAGGGTTAGGGCTAGGGTAAGGGTGAGGATTAGGGTTAGGGTAGATGTTATTGTTAGGGTTAGGATTAGGGTAAGGGTTAGGGTTAGGGTTAGGGTTAGGGTAAGGGTAAGGGTTGGATTAGTGTTAGGTTTAGGGTAAGGGTAAGGTTTAGGGTTGGGGTTAGGGTTAGGTGTAGGGTAAGGGTAAGGTTTAGGCTTAGGGTTAGGGTTAGGGTTAAGGTTTAGGGTTAGGGTAAGTGTAAGGGTTTGGGTTAAGGTTAGGGTTAGAGTAAGGGTTAGGTTTAGGGTTAGGGTAAGGGCAAGGGTTAGGGTTAGGATTAGGGTTAAGGTTAGGTTTAGGGTTAGGTTTAGGGTTAGGTTTAGGGTTAGGTTTTTGGTAAGGGTAAAGTTTAGGGTTAGGGTTAGGTTTAGGGTTAAGGTTACGGTTAGGGTTAGTGTTAGGGTTAGGGTAAGGGTTAGGTTTAGGGTTAGGGTTAGGTTTAGGGTTAAGGTTAGGGTTAGGGTTAGTGTTAGGGTTAGGGTAAGGGTTAGGGTTAGGGTTAGGGTTAGGGTTAGAGTTAGGTTTAGGGTTAGGGTAAGGGATAGGGTTGGGTTTAGGGGTAGGTTAAGTGTTAGGGTTAGGGGTTAGGGTTAGGGTTAGGGTAATGATAGGGTTATGTTTAGGGTTAGGGATAGGGTTAGGTTTAGGGTTAGGTTTAGGTTAGGGTTAGGGTTAGGGTAAGGGTAAGTGTTATGGTTAGGTTTAGCGTTAGGTTTAGGGTAAAGGTAAGGGTTAAGTTTAGGGTTAATGTTAGGTTTAGGGTTAGGGTTAGGGTTAGGGTTAGTGTAAGGATAAATGTTGGGGTTAAGTTTGGGGTTTGGGTTAGAGTTAGGGTTAGGTTTAAGGTTAGGGTAAGGGTGTGGGTAAGGGTAAGGTTTAGGGTTAGGTTCAGGTTTAGGGTTAGGGTTACGGTTAGGGTTAGGGTTAGGGTTAGGGTAAGGGTTGTGTTAGGGTTAGGGTTAGCGTTAGGGTAAGGGTAAGGTTTGGGTTAGGGTTAAGGTAAGGCTAAGGGTTAGGGATAGGGTTAAGGTTAGGTTTAGGGTTAGTGTAAGGGTAAGGGTTAGATTTAGGGTTAGGGTTAGGGTTAGGGTAAGGGTATTGGTTAGGGTTAGGTTTAGGGTTAGTGTTAAGGTTAGGGTAGGGTAAGGTTTAGGGTAAGGTTAAGGGTTAGGGGTAGGTTTAGGGTAAGGGTTAGGGTAAAGGTAAGGGTTAAGTTTAGGGTTAGGGTTAGTTTTAGGGTTAGGGTTAGGGTTAGGGTAAGGATGAGGGTTAGGGTTAAGTTTAGGGTTAGGGTTAAAGTTAGGGATAGGTTTAAGGTTAGGGTTAGGGTAAGGGTAAGGGTAAGGGTTAGGGTAAGGGTTAGGGTTAGGTTTAGGTTTAGGGTTAGGGTTAAGGTTATGGTTAGGGTAAGGGTTAGGGTTAAGGTTAGGGTTAGGGTTAGGGTTAGGGTTAGGTTTAGGGTAAGGGTGAGTGTTATGGTTAGGTTTAGGGTAAAGGTAAGGGTTAAGTTTAGGGTTAGGGTTAGGTTTAGGGTTAGGGTTAGGGTTAGGGTTAATGTAAGGAAAAATGTTGGGGTTAAGTTTGGGGTTAGGGTTAGAGTTAGGGTTAGGTTTAAGGTTAGGGTAAGGGTGTGGGTAAGGGTAAGGTTTAGGGTTAGGTTTAGGGTTAGGGTTAGGGTTAGGGTTAGGGTAAGGGTTGTGTTAGGGTTAGGGTTAGCGGTAGGGTAAGGGTAAGGTTTGGGTTAGGGTTAAGGTAAGGATAATGGTTAGGGTTAGGGTTAGGGTTAGGTTTAGCTTAGGGGTTAGGGTTAGGTTCAGGGTAAGGGTAAGGTTTAGGGTTAGGGTTAGGTTTAGGGTTAGGGAAAGGGTAAGAGTTAGGGTTAGGGTTAGGGTTATGGTTAGGTTTAGGGTTAGGGTAAGGGTAAGGGTTAGGATTAGGGTTAGGGCTAGGGTAAGGGTGAGGATTAGGGTTAGGGTAGATGTTATTGTTAGGGTTAGGATTAGGGTAAGGGTTAGGGTTAGGGTTAGGGTTAGGGTAAGGGTAAGGGTTGGATTAGTGTTAGGTTTAGGGTAAGGGTAAGGTTTAGGGTTGGGGTTAGGGTTAGGTGTAGGGTAAGGGTAAGGTTTAGGCTTAGGGTTAGGGTTAGGGTTAAGGTTTAGGGTTAGGGTAAGTGTAAGGGTTTGGGTTAAGGTTAGGGTTAGAGTAAGGGTTAGGTTTAGGGTTAGGGTAAGGGCAAGGGTTAGGGTTAGGATTAGGGTTAAGGTTAGGTTTAGGGTTAGGTTTAGGGTTAGGTTTAGGGTTAGGTTTTTGGTAAGGGTAAAGTTTAGGGTTAGGGTTAGGTTTAGGGTTAAGGTTACGGTTAGGGTTAGTGTTAGGGTTAGGGTAAGGGTTAGGTTTAGGGTTAGGGTTAGGTTTAGGGTTAAGGTTAGGGTTAGGGTTAGTGTTAGGGTTAGGGTAAGGGTTAGGGTTAGGGTTAGGGTTAGGGTTAGAGTTAGGTTTAGGGTTAGGGTAAGGGATAGGGTTGGGTTTAGGGGTAGGTTAAGTGTTAGGGTTAGGGGTTAGGGTTAGGGTTAGGGTAATGATAGGGTTATGTTTAGGGTTAGGGATAGGGTTAGGTTTAGGGTTAGGTTTAGGTTAGGGTTAGGGTTAGGGTAAGGGTAAGTGTTATGGTTAGGTTTAGCGTTAGGTTTAGGGTAAAGGTAAGGGTTAAGTTTAGGGTTAATGTTAGGTTTAGGGTTAGGGTTAGGGTTAGGGTTAGTGTAAGGATAAATGTTGGGGTTAAGTTTGGGGTTTGGGTTAGAGTTAGGGTTAGGTTTAAGGTTAGGGTAAGGGTGTGGGTAAGGGTAAGGTTTAGGGTTAGGTTCAGGTTTAGGGTTAGGGTTACGGTTAGGGTTAGGGTTAGGGTTAGGGTAAGGGTTGTGTTAGGGTTAGGGTTAGCGTTAGGGTAAGGGTAAGGTTTGGGTTAGGGTTAAGGTAAGGCTAAGGGTTAGGGATAGGGTTAAGGTTAGGTTTAGGGTTAGTGTAAGGGTAAGGGTTAGATTTAGGGTTAGGGTTAGGGTTAGGGTAAGGGTATTGGTTAGGGTTAGGTTTAGGGTTAGTGTTAAGGTTAGGGTAGGGTAAGGTTTAGGGTAAGGTTAAGGGTTAGGGGTAGGTTTAGGGTAAGGGTTAGGGTAAAGGTAAGGGTTAAGTTTAGGGTTAGGGTTAGTTTTAGGGTTAGGGTTAGGGTTAGGGTAAGGATGAGGGTTAGGGTTAAGTTTAGGGTTAGGGTTAAAGTTAGGGATAGGTTTAAGGTTAGGGTTAGGGTAAGGGTAAGGGTAAGGGTTAGGGTAAGGGTTAGGGTTAGGTTTAGGTTTAGGGTTAGGGTTAAGGTTATGGTTAGGGTAAGGGTTAGGGTTAAGGTTAGGGTTAGGGTTAGGGTTAGGGTTAGGTTTAGGGTAAGGGTGAGTGTTATGGTTAGGTTTAGGGTAAAGGTAAGGGTTAAGTTTAGGGTTAGGGTTAGGTTTAGGGTTAGGGTTAGGGTTAGGGTTAATGTAAGGAAAAATGTTGGGGTTAAGTTTGGGGTTAGGGTTAGAGTTAGGGTTAGGTTTAAGGTTAGGGTAAGGGTGTGGGTAAGGGTAAGGTTTAGGGTTAGGTTTAGGGTTAGGGTTAGGGTTAGGGTTAGGGTAAGGGTTGTGTTAGGGTTAGGGTTAGCGGTAGGGTAAGGGTAAGGTTTGGGTTAGGGTTAAGGTAAGGATAATGGTTAGGGTTAGGGTTAGGGTTAGGTTTAGCTTAGGGGTTAGGGTTAGGTTCAGGGTAAGGGTAAGGTTTAGGGTTAGGGTTAGGTTTAGGGTTAGGGAAAGGGTAAGAGTTAGGGTTAGGGTTAGGGTTATGGTTAGGTTTAGGGTTAGGGTAAGGGTAAGGGTTAGGATTAGGGTTAGGGCTAGGGTAAGGGTGAGGATTAGGGTTAGGGTAGATGTTATTGTTAGGGTTAGGATTAGGGTAAGGGTTAGGGTTAGGGTTAGGGTTAGGGTAAGGGTAAGGGTTGGATTAGTGTTAGGTTTAGGGTAAGGGTTAGGTTTAGGGTTGGGGTTAGGGTTAGGTGTAGGGTAAGGGTAAGGTTTAGGCTTAGGGTTAGGGTTAGGGTTAAGGTTTAGGGTTAGGGTAAGTGTAAGGGTTTGGGTTAAGGTTAGGGTTAGAGTAAGGGTGAGGTTTAGGGTTAGGGTAAGGGCAAGGGTTAGGGTTAGGATTAGGGTTAAGGTTAGGTTTAGGGTTAGGTTTAGGGTTAGGTTTAGGGTTAGGTTTTTGGTAAGGGTAAAGTTTAGGGTTAGGGTTAGGTTTAGGGTTAAGGTTACGGTTAGGGTTAGTGTTAGGGTTAGGGTAAGGGTTAGGTTTAGGGTTAGGGTTAGTTTTAGGGTTAAGGTTAGGGTTAGGGTTAGTGTTAGGGTTAGGGTAAGCGTTAGGGTTAGGGTTAGGGTTAGGGTTAGAGTTAGGTTTAGGGTTAGGGTAAGGGATAGGGTTGGGGTTAGGGGTAGGTTAAGTGTTAGGGTTAGGGGTTAGGGTTAGGGTTAGGGTAATGATAGGGTTATGTTTAGGCTTAGGGATAGGGTTAGGTTTAGGGTTAGGTTTAGGTTAGGGTTAGGGTTAGGGTAAGGGTAAGTGTTATGGTTAGGTTTAGCGTTAGGTTTAGGGTAAAGGTAAGGGTTAAGTTTAGGTTTTTTGTTAGGTTTAGGGTTAGGGTTAGGGTTAGGGTTAGTGTAAGGATAAATGTTGGGGTTAAGTTTGGGGTTTGGGTTAGAGTTAGGGTTAGGTTTAAGGTTAGGGTAAGGGTGTGGGTAAGGGTAAGGTTTAGGGTTAGGTTCAGGTTTAGGGTTAGGGTTACGGTTAGGGTTAGGGTTAGGGTTAGGGTAAGGGTTGTGTTAGGGTTAGGGTTAGCGTTAGGGTAAGGGTAAGGTTTGGGTTAGGGTTAAGGTAAGGCTAAGGGTTAGGGATAGGGTTAAGGTTAGGTTTAGGGTTAGTGTAAGGGTAAGGGTTAGATTTAGGGTTAGGGTTAGGGTTAGGGTAAGGGTATTGGTTAGGGTTAGGTTTAGGGTTAGTGTTAAGGTTAGGGTAGGGTAAGGTTTAGGGTAAGGTTAAGGGTTAGGGGTAGGTTTAGGGTAAGGGTTAGGGTAAAGGTAAGGGTTAAGTTTAGGGTTAGGGTTAGTTTTAGGGTTAGGGTTAGGGTTAGGGTAAGGATGAGGGTTAGGGTTAAGTTTAGGGTTAGGGTTAAAGTTAGGGATAGGTTTAAGGTTAGGGTTAGGGTGTGGGTAAGGGTAAGGGTTAGGGTTAGGTTTAGGGTTAGGGTTAGGGTTACGGTTCGGGTTAGAGTTATGGTAAGGGTAAGGTTAGGGTTAGGTTTAGGATTAGTTTAAGGTTAAGGGTTAGGGTTAGGGTTAGGGTTAGGGTTAGGATTAAGTTTTGGGTTAGGGTTAGATTTAGGGTTAGGTTTAGGGTTAGGTTTAGGGTTAGGGTTAGGGTTAGGGTTAGGATTGGGTTTAGGATAAGGATAAAGGTTAGGGTTAGGGTTATGGGTTAGGGTTAGCGTTAGGGTTAGGTTAAGGGTAAGGGCAAGGGTTAGGTTTAGGTTTAGGGTTAGTTTTAGGGTTAGGGTTAGTGTTAGGTTTAGTGATAGTTTTAGGGTTAGGGTTAGGGTAAGGGTAAAGGTTAGGGTTAGAGTTACTGTTAGGGTAAGTGTAAGGGTTAGGGTTAGGTGTAGTGTTAGGGTTAGTGTAAGAGTAAGGGTTAGATTTAGAGTTAGGGTTAGGGTAAGTGTAAGGGTTAGGGTTAGGGTAAGCGTAAGGGTTAGGGTTAGGTTTAGGTTTAGTGTTAGGGTAATGGTAAGGGTTAAGTTTAGGGTTAGGGTTAGGTTTAGGGTTAGGGTTAGTGTTATAATAAGGATAAGGGTTAGGGTTAAGTTTAGGGTTAGGTTTAGACTTAGGGTTAGGTTTAACATTAGGGTTAGGGTGTGGGTAAGGGTAAGGGTTAGGGTTAGGTTTAGGGTTGGGGCAATTGTTAGGTTTAGGGTTAGGGTTTGGTTTAGGGTTAGGGTTAGGTTTAGGGTTAGGTTATGGGTTAGGGTTAGGGTTAGGGTAAGTGTAAGTGTTAGGGTTAGAGTTAACGTTAGGGTAAGGGTAAGGGTTAGGGTTAGGTTTAGGGTTAGGGTTAGGTTTAGAGTTAGGGTTAGGGTTAGGGTAAGGCTTACTGTTAGGATTAGGGTAAGGGTTAGAGTTAGGGTTAGGGTTAGGGTAAGGGTAAGTGTTAAGTTTATGGTTAGGTTTAAGGTAAGTGTTACGATAAGGTTTAGGGTTAGGGTTAGGTTTAGGGTATGGGTTAACTTTAGGGTTAGGGTTAGGGTAAGAGTAAGGGTTAGGGTTAGGGTGAAGGTTAGGGTAAGTGTTCTGGTTAGGGTTAAGGTTAGGGTAAGGATAAAGGTTAGGGTTAGGGTTAGGGTTATTGGTTAGGGTTAGGGTTAGTATTAGGGTTAGGTTTAGGGTAAGGGCAATTGTTAGGTTTAGGGTTAGGGTTTGGTTTAGGGTTAGGGTTAGGGTTAGGTTTAGGGTTAGGTTAAGGGTTGGGGTTAGGGTTAGGGTAAGTGTAAGTGTTAGGGTTAGAGTTAAGGTTAGGTAAGGGTAAGGGTTAGGGTTAGGTTTAGGTTTAGGGTTAGTGTAAGGGTAAGGGTTAGATTTAGGTTTAGGGTTAGGGTTAGGGTAAGGGTAAGGTTTAGGGTTAGGTTTAGGGTTAGGGTTAAGTGTAGGGTAAGGGTAAAGGTTAGGGTTAGGATTAGGGTTAGGGTTAGGGTTAGGGTTAGGTTTAGGGTTAGGTTAACTGTAAGTGTTAGGTTTAGGGTTAGGGTTAGGTGTAGGGTAAGGGTAAGGGTTAGATTTAGGGTTAGGGTTAGGGTTAGGGTTAGGGTTACGGTTAGGTTTAGGGTAAGTGTTAGAGTAATGGTTAGGGTTAGAGTTAGGTTTAGGGTATGGGTTAAGTTTAGGGTTAGGGTGAGGGTAAGGATAAGGGTTAGGGTTAGGGTTAGGGTAAGGGTAAAGTTCAGGGTTAGGGTTAAGGTTATGGGTTAGTGTTATGGATAGGGTTAGGTTTAGGGTTAGTTTTAGGGTAAGGGCAAGGGTTACGTTAAGGGTTAAGGTTAGGTTTAGGGTTAGGGTTAGGGTTAGTTTTAGGGGTAGGGTTAGGATAAGGGTAAGGGTTAGGGTTAGAGTTAAGGTTAGGGTAAGGGTAAGGGTTAGGGTTAGATTTAGGGTTAGGGTTAGGGTAAGGGTAAGGGTAAGGGTTAGGGTAAGGGTTAGGGTTAGGTTTAGGTTTAGGGTTAGGGTTAAGGTTATGGTTAGGGTAAGGGTTAGGGTTAAGGTTAGGGTTAGGGTTAGGGTTAGGGTTAGGTTTAGGGTAAGGGTGAGTGTTATGGTTAGGTTTAGGGTAAAGGTAAGGGTTAAGTTTAGGGTTAGGGTTAGGTTTAGGGTTAGGGTTAGGGTTAGGGTTAATGTAAGGAAAAATGTTGGGGTTAAGTTTGGGGTTAGGGTTAGAGTTAGGGTTAGGTTTAAGGTTAGGGTAAGGGTGTGGGTAAGGGTAAGGTTTAGGGTTAGGTTTAGGGTTAGGGTTAGGGTTAGGGTTAGGGTAAGGGTTGTGTTAGGGTTAGGGTTAGCGGTAGGGTAAGGGTAAGGTTTGGGTTAGGGTTAAGGTAAGGATAATGGTTAGGGTTAGGGTTAGGGTTAGGTTTAGCTTAGGGGTTAGGGTTAGGTTCAGGGTAAGGGTAAGGTTTAGGGTTAGGGTTAGGTTTAGGGTTAGGGAAAGGGTAAGAGTTAGGGTTAGGGTTAGGGTTATGGTTAGGTTTAGGGTTAGGGTAAGGGTAAGGGTTAGGATTAGGGTTAGGGCTAGGGTAAGGGTGAGGATTAGGGTTAGGGTAGATGTTATTGTTAGGGTTAGGATTAGGGTAAGGGTTAGGGTTAGGGTTAGGGTTAGGGTAAGGGTAAGGGTTGGATTAGTGTTAGGTTTAGGGTAAGGGTTAGGTTTAGGGTTGGGGTTAGGGTTAGGTGTAGGGTAAGGGTAAGGTTTAGGCTTAGGGTTAGGGTTAGGGTTAAGGTTTAGGGTTAGGGTAAGTGTAAGGGTTTGGGTTAAGGTTAGGGTTAGAGTAAGGGTGAGGTTTAGGGTTAGGGTAAGGGCAAGGGTTAGGGTTAGGATTAGGGTTAAGGTTAGGTTTAGGGTTAGGTTTAGGGTTAGGTTTAGGGTTAGGTTTTTGGTAAGGGTAAAGTTTAGGGTTAGGGTTAGGTTTAGGGTTAAGGTTACGGTTAGGGTTAGTGTTAGGGTTAGGGTAAGGGTTAGGTTTAGGGTTAGGGTTAGGTTTAGGGTTAAGGTTAGGGTTAGGGTTAGGATTAAGTTTTTGGTTAGGGTTAGATTTAGGGTTAGGTTTAGGGTTAGGTTTAGGGTTAGGGTTAGGGTTAGAGTTAGATTTAGTGTTAGGGTAACGGTAAGGTTAGGGTTAGGTTTAGGGTTAGTGTTAGGTTAAGGGTTAGGGTTAGGGTTAGGGTAAGTTTTAGGGTTAGGGTTAGGGTTAGGCTAAGTGTTAGGTTAAGGGTTAGTGTTAGGGTTAAGTTAACTGTTGGGGTTAAGGTTAGGGTAAGGTTTAGGGTAAGGGTAAGCGTTAGGGTTAGGATTAGGGTGAGGGTAAGTGTTAGGTTTAGGGTTAGGGTTAGGGTTAGGGTTGGGGTAAGGGTAAGGGCTAGGGTTAGGGTTAGGGTTAGTTTTAGGGTTAGGGGTAAGGTTTAGGGTTAGGGTTAGGGTTAGTGTAAGGGTAAGGGTTAGGGTCAGGGTTAGGGTAAGGGTAAGGGTAAGGGTTAATTTTAGGGTTAGGGTTAGGGTTGAGATTAGGGTTAGATTAGGATTAGGGTAAAGGTTAGGGTTAGGGTTAGGTTAGGGTAGGGGTAAGGTTTAGGGTTAGGGTTAGGGTTAGGGTTAGGTGTAGGGTAAGGGTAAGGGTTAGGGTTAGGGTTAGGGTGAGCATTAGGTCAGGGTTAGGGTTAGGGTTAGGGTAAGGGTTAGGGTTAGGGTTAGAGTTAGGGTAAGGGTTAGGGTTAGGGTTAGGGTTAGAGTTAGGTTTAGCGTTAGGGAAAGGGTAAGGGTTAGGGTTAGTGTTAGGGTTAGGTTAAGGGTTAGGGTTAGGGTTAGGGTAAGGGTTAGGTTTAGGATTAGGGTTAGGATAAGGATAAAGGTTAGGGTTAGGGTTATGGGTTAGGGTTAGCGTTAGGGTTAGGTTAAGGGTAAGGGCAAGGGTTAGGTTTAGGTTTAGGGTTAGTTTTAGGGTTAGGGTTAGTGTTAGGTTTAGGGTTAGTTTTAGGGTTAGGGTTAGGGTAAGGGTGAAGGTTAGGGTTAGAGTTACTGTTAGGGTAAGGGTAAGGGTTAGGGTTAGGTGTAGTGTTAGGGTTAGTGTAAGAGTAAGGGTTGGATTTAGTGTTAGGTTTAGGGTTAGGGTAAGGGTAAGGGTTAGGGTTAGGGTTAGGGTTAAGGTAAGGGTAAGGGTTAGGGTTAGGTTTAGGTTTAGTGTTAGGGTAAAGGTAAGGGTTAAGTTTAGGGTTAGGGTTAGGTTTAGGGTTAGGGTTAGTGTTATAATAAGGATAAGGGTTAGGGTTAAGTTTAGGGTTAGGGTTAGAGTTAGGGTTAGGTTTAACGTAGGGTTATTGTGTGGGTAAGGGTAAGGGTTAGGGTTAGGTTTAGGGTTAGGGCAATTGTTAGGTTTAGGGTTAGGGTTTGGTTTAGGGTTAGGGTTAGGGTTAGGGTTAGGTTATGGGTTAGGGTTAGGGTTAGGGTAAGTGTAAGTGTTAGGGTTAGAGTTAACGTTAGGGTAAGGGTAAGGGTTAGGGTTAGGTTTAGGGTTAGGGTTAGGGTTAGAGTTAGGGTTAGGGTTAGGGTAAGGCTTACTGCTAGGATTAGGGTAAGGGTTAGAGTTAGGGTTAGGGTTAGGGTAAGGGTAAGTGTTAACTTTAGGGTTAGGGTTAGGGTAAGAATAAGGGATAGGGTTAGGGTGAAGGTTAGGGTAAGTGTTCTGGTTAGGGTTAGGGTTAGTGTAAGGATAAAGGTTAGGGTTAGGGTTAGGGTTATTGGTTAGGGTTATTGTTAGGGTTAGGGTTAGGTTTAGGGTAAGGGCAATTGTTAGGTTTAGGGTTAGGGTTTGGTTTAGGGTTAGGGTTAGGTTTAGGTTAGGTTAAGGGTTAGGGTTAGGGTTAGGGTAAGTGTAAGTGTTAGGGTTAGAGTTAGGGTTAGGGTGAGGTTTAGGGTAAAGGTTAGGGTAAAGGTAAGGGTTAAGTTTAGGGTTAGGGTTAGTTTTAGGGTTAGGGTTAGGTTTAGGGTAAGGATGAGGGTTAGGGTTAATTTAGGGTTAGGGTTAGAGTTAGGGTTAGGTTTAAGGTTAGGGTTAGGGTGTGGGTAAGGGTAAGGGTTAGGGTTAGGTTTAGGGTTAGGGTTAGGGTTACGGTTCAGGTTAGGGTTATGGTAAGGGTAATGTTAGGGTTAGGTTTAGGGATAGTGTTAGGTTAAGGGTTAGGGTTAGGGTTAGGGTTAAGTTTTGGGTTAGGGTTAGAGTTAGGGTTAGGTTTAGGGTTAGGTTAGGGTTAGGGTTAGGTTTAGGGTTAGTGTAAGGGTAAGGGTTAGGTTTAGGGTTAGGTTTAGGGTTAGGGTTGAGGTTATGGTTAGGGTTAGGTTTAGGGTTAGGGTTAGGGTTAGAGTTAGGTTTAGGGTTAGGGTAACGGTAAGGTTAGGGTTAGGTTTAGGATTAGTGTTAGGTTAAGGATTAGGGTTAGGGTTAGGGTAAGTGTTAGGGTTAGGGTTAGGGTTAGGCTAAGTGTTAGGTTAAGGGTTAGTGTTAGGGTTAAGTTAAGGGTTGGGGTTAAGGTTAGGGTAAGGGTAAGGTTTAGGGTTAGGATTAGGGTGAGGTTAAGTGTTAGGGTTAGGGTTAGGGTTAGGGTTAGGGTAAGGTTTAGGATTAGGGTTAGGGTTAGGGTTAAGGTTAGGTTTAGGTTTAGGATTAGGGTTAGGGTTAAGGTTAGGTTTAGGTTTAGGTTTAGGTTTAGGGTAAGGGCAAGTGTTAGGGTTAGGGTTACGGTTAGGTTTAAGGTTAGGGTTAGGGTTAGGGTAAGGGTTAGGGTTAGGGTTAGGGTTAGGGTAAGGGTTAGGGTTAGGGTTAGGGTGAGAGTTAGGTTTAGGATTAGGGTAAGGGTAAGGGTTAGGGTTAGTGTTAGGGTTAGGTTAAGTGTTAGGGTTAGGGTTAGGGTAAGGGTTAGGGTTAGGATTAGGGTAAGGGTTAGGGTTAGGGTTAGGGTTCGGGTAAATGTAAGTGTTACGGTTAGGGTTAGGGTTAGGGTAAGTTTTAGAGTAATGGTTAGGGTTAGAGTTAGGTTTAGGGTATGGGTTAAGTTTAGGGTTAGGGTGAGGGTAAGGGTAAGGGTTAGGGTTAGGGTTAGGGTAAGGGTAAAGTTTAGGGTTAGGGTTAATGTTATGGGTTAGTGTTATGGATAGGGTTGGGTTTAGGGTTAGGTTTAGGGTAAGGGCAAGGGTTACGTTAAGGGTTAAGGTTTAGGTTTAGGGTTAGGGTTAGGGTTAGTTTTAGGGGTAGGGTTAGGATAAGGGTAAGGGTTAGGGTTAGAGTTAAGGTTAGGGTAAGGGTAAGCGTTAGGGTTAGATTTAGGGTTAGGGTTAGGTTTAGGGTAAGGGTAAGGGTAAGTGTTAGGGTTTGGTTAGGTTTAAAATTTGGGTTAAGATTAGGGATAGGGTTAGGGCAAGGCTAAGGGTTAGGGTTAAGGTTAGGGTTAGGGTTAGGGTTAGGTTTAGCTTTAGGGTAAGGGTAAGTGTTATGGTTAGGATTAGGGTTAGGGTTAGGGTAAAGGTAAGGGTTAAGTTTAGGGTTAGGGTTAGGTTTAAGGTTAGGGTTAGGGTTAGGGTTAGGGTAAGAATAAATGTTGGGGTTAAGTTTGGGGTTAGGGTTAGAGTTAGGGTTAGGTTTAAGGTTAGGGTAAGGGTGTGGGTAAGGGTAAGGTTTAGGGTTAGGTTTAGGTTTAGGGTTAGGGTTACGGTTAGGGTTAGGGTTAGGTTTAGGGTAAGGGTTGTGTTAGGGTTAGGGTTAGCGTTAGGGTGAGGGTAAGGGTTAGGTTTAGGGTTAGGGTTATGTTTAGCTTAGGGGTTATGGTTAGGTTCAGGGTAAGGGTAAGGTTTAGGGTTAGGGTTAGGGTTAGGGTTAGGGTTAGGGTAAGTGTAAGAGTTAGGGTTAGGTTTAGGGTTATGGTTAGGTTTAGGGTTATGGTAAGAGTAAGTGTTAGGATTAGGGTTAGGGTTAGGGTAAGGGTGAGGATTAGGGTTAGGGTAGATGTTATTGTTAGGGTTAGGATTAGGGTAAGGGTTAGGGTTAGGGTTAGGGTTAGGTGTAGGCTAAGGGTAAGGTTTAGGCTTAGGGTTAGGGTTAGGGTTAAGGTTTAGGGTTAGGGTAAGTGTAAGGTTTTGGGTTAAGGTTAGGGTTAGAGTAAGGGTTAGGTTTAGGGTTAGGGTAAGGGCAAGGGTTAGGGTTAGGGTTAGGGTTAAGGTTAGGTTTAGGGTTAGGTTTAGGGTTAGGTTTAGGGTTAGGTTTAGGGTAAGGGTAAAGGTTAGGGTTAGGGTTAGGTTTAGGGTTAAGGTTAGGGTTAGGGTTAGTGTTAGGGTTAGGGTAAGGGTTAGGGTTAGGGTTAGGGTTAGGTTTAGGGTTAAGGTTAGGGTTAGGGTTAGTGTTAGGGTTAGGGTAAGGGTTAGGGTTAGGGTTAGGGTAAGGGATAGGGTTAGGGTTAGGGGTAGGTTAAGTGTTAGGGTTAGGGTTAGGGTTAGGGTTAGGGTAAGGTTAGGGTTATGTTTAGGGTTAGGGATAGGGTTAGGTTTAGGGTTAGGTTTAGGTTAGGGTTAGGGTTAGGGTTAGGGTTAGGGTAAGGGTAAGTGTTATGGTTAGGTTTAGGGTTAGGTTTAGGGTAAAGGTAAGGGTTAAGTTTAGGGTTAATGTTAGGTTTAGGGTTAGGATTAGGGTTAGGGTTGTGTTAGGGTTAGGGTTAGCGTTAGGGTAAGGGTAAGGTTTGGGTTAGGGTTAAGGTAAGGCTAAGGGTTAGGGTTAGGTTTAGGGTTAGGTTTAGCTTAGGGGTTAGGGTTAGGTTCAGGGTAAGGGTAAGGTTTAGGGTTAGGTTTAGGTTTAGGGTTAGGGTTACTGTTATGGTTAGGGTTAGGGTTAGGGTAAGGGTTGTGTTAGGGTTAGGGTTAGCGTTAGGGTAAGGGTAAGGTTTGGGTTAGGGTTAAGGTAAGGCTAAGGGTTAGGGTTAGGGTTAGGGTTAGGTTTAGCTTAGGGGTTAGGGTTAGGTTCAGGGTAAGGGTAAGGTTTAGGGTTAGGGTTAGGTTTAGGGTTAGGGTAAGGGTAAGAGTTAGGGTTAGGGATAGGGTTAAGGTTAGGTTTAGGGTTAGTGTAAGGGTAAGGGTTAGATTTAGGGTTAGGGTTAGGTTTAGGGTAAGGGTATTGGTTAGGGTTAGGTTTAGGGTTAGTGTTAAGGTTAGGGTAGGGTAAGGGTTAGGGTAAGGTTAAGGGTTAGGGGTAGGTTTAGGGTAAGGGTTAGAGTAAAGGTAAGGGTTAAGTTTAGGGTTAGGGTTAGTTTTAGGGTTAGGGTTAGGGTTAGGGTAAGGATAAGGGTTAGGGTTAAGTTTAGGGTTAGGGTTAAAGTTAGGGATAGGTTTAAGGTTAGGGTTAGGGTGTGGGTAAGGGTAAGGGTTAGGGTTAGGTTTAGGGTTAGGGTTAGGGTTACGGTTAGGGTTAGGGTTATGGTAAGGGTAAGGTTAGGGTTAGGTTTAGGGTTAGTTTAAGGTTAAGGGTTAGGGTTAGGGTTAGGGTTAGGATTAAGTTTTGGGTTAGGGTTAGATTTAGGGTTAGGTTTAGGGTTAGCTTTAGGGTTAGGGTTAGGGTTAGAGTTAGATTTAGTGTTAGGGTAACGGTAAGGTTAGGGTTAGGTTTAGGGTTAGTGTTAGGTTAAGGGTTAGGGTTAGGGTTAGGGTAAGTTTTAGGGTTAGGGTTAGGGTTAGGCTAAGTGTTAGGTTAAGGGTTAGTGTTAGGGTTAAGTTAACTGTTGGGGTTAAGGTTAGCGTAAGGTTTAGGGTAAGGGTAAGCGTTAGGGTTAGGATTAGGGTGAGGGTAAGTGTTAGGGTTAGGGTTAGGGTTAGGGTTAGGGTTGGGGTAAGGGTAAGGGCTAGGGTTAGGGTTAGGGTTAGTTTTAGGGTTAGGGGTAAGGTTTAGGGTTAGGGTTAGGGTTAGGGTTAGGGTTAGTGTAAGGGTAAGGGTTAGGGTCAGGGTTAGGGTAAGGGTAAGGGTAAGGGTTAATTTTAGGGTTAGGGTTAGGGTTGAGATTAGGGTTAGATTAGGATTAGGGTAAAGGTTAGGGTTAGGGTTAGGTTAGGGTAGGGGTAAGGTTTAGGGTTAGGGTTAGGGTTAGGGTTAGGTGTAGGGTAAGGGTAAGGGTTAGGGTTAGGATTAGGGTTAGGGTTAGGGTTAGGGTTAGGTTTAGGGTTAGGTTAAGTGTAAGTGTTAGGTTTAGGGTTAGGGTTAGAGTAAGGGTTAGGGTTAGGGTTAGGGTTAGGGTTAGGGTAAGGTCAAGGTTTAGGATTAGGGTTAGGGTTAAGGTTAGGTTTAGGGATAGGTTTAGGGTAAGTGTAAGGGTCAGGGTTAGGGTTACGGTTAGGTTTAAAGTTAGGGTTAGGGTTAGGGTAAGGTTTAGGGTTAGGGTTAGAGTTAGGGTAAGGGTTAGGGTTAGTGTTAGGGTTAGAGTTAGGTTTAGGGTTAGGGAAAGGGTAAGGGTTAGGGTTAGTGTTAGGGTTAGGTTGAGGGTTAGGGTTAGGGTTAGGGTAAGGGTTAGGTTTGGGATTAGGGTTAGGATAAGGATAAAGGTTAGGGTTAGGGTTATGGGTTAGGGTTAGCGTTAGGGTTAGGTTAAGGGTAAGGGCAAGGGTTAGGTTTAGGTTTAGGGTTAGTTTTAGGGTTAGGGTTAGTGTTAGGTTTAGGGTTAGTTTTAGGGTTAGGGTTAGGGTAAGGGTGAAGTTTAGGGTTAGAGTTACTGTTAGGGTAAGGGTTAGGGTTAGGGTTAGGTGTAGTGTTAGGGTTAGTGTAAGAGTAAGGGTTAGATTTAGTGTTAGGTTTAGGGTTAGGGTAAGGGTAAGGGTTAGGGTTAGGGTTAGGGTTAAGGTAAGGGTAAGGGTTAGGGTTAGGTTTAGGTTTAGTGTTAGGGTAAAGGTAAGGGTTAAGTTTAGGGTTAGGGTTAGGTTTAGGGTTAGGGTTAGTGTTATAATAAGGATAAGGGTTAGGGTTAAGTTTAGGGTTAGGGTTAGAGTTAGGGTTAGGTTTAACGTTAGGGTTATTGTGTGGGTAAGGGTAAGGGTTAGGGTTAGGGTTAGGGTTAGGGCAATTGTTAGGTTTAGGGTTAGGGTTTGGTTTAGGGTTAGGGTTAGGGTTAGGGTTAGGTTATGGGTTAGGGTTAGGGTTAGGGTAAGTGTAAGTGTTAGGGTTAGAGTTAACGTTAGGGTAAGGGTAAGGGTTAGGGTTAGGTTTAGGGTTAGGGTTAGGGTTAGAGTTAGGGTTAGGGTTAGGGTAAGGCTTACTGCTAGGATTAGGGTAAGGGTTAGAGTTAGGGTTAGGGTTAGGGTAAGGGTAAGTGCTAACTTTAGGGTTAGGGTTAGGGTAAGAGTAAGGGATAGGGTTAGGGTGAAGGTTAGGGTAAGTGTTCTGGTTAGGGTTAGGGTTAGTGTAAGGATAAAGGTTAGGGTTAGGGTTAGGGTTATTGGTTAGGGTTATTGTTAGGGTTAGGGTTAGGTTTAGGGTAAGGGCAATTGTTAGGTTTAGGGTTAGGGTTTGGTTTAGGGTTAGGGTTAGGTTTAGGTTAGGTTAAGGGTTAGGGTTAGGGTTAGGGTAAGTGTAAGTGTTAGGGTTAGAGTTAGGGTTAGGGTTAGGTTTAGGGTTAAGTTTAGGGTAAAGGTAAGGGTTAAGTTTAGGGTTAGGGTTAGTTTTAGGGTTAGGGTTAGGTTTAGGGTAAGGATGAGGGTTAGGGTTAATTTAGGGTTAGGGTTAGAGTTAGGGTTAGGTTTAAGGTTAGGGTTAGGGTGTGGGTAAGGGTAAGGGTTAGGGTTAGGTTTAGGGTTAGGGTTAGGGTTACGGTTCAGGTTAGGGTTATGGTAAGGGTAATGTTAGGGTTAGGTTTAGGGATAGTGTTAGGTTAAGGGTTAGGGTTAGGGTTAGGGTTAAGTTTTGGGTTAGGGTTAGAGTTAGGGTTAGGTTTAGGGTTAGGTTAGGGTTAGGGTTAGGGTTAGGGTTAGTGTAAGGGTAAGGGTTAGGTTTAGGGTTAGGTTTAGGGTTAGGGTTGAGGTTATGGTTAGGGTTAGGTTTAGGGTTAGGGTTAGGGTTAGAGTTAGGTTTAGGGTTAGGGTAACGGTAAGGTTAGGGTTAGGTTTAGGATTAGTGTTAGGTTAAGGATTAGGGTTAGGGTTAGGGTAAGTGTTAGGGTTAGGGTTAGGGTTAGGCTAAGTGTTAGGTTAAGGGTTAGTGTTAGGGTTAAGTTAAGGGTTGGGGTTAAGGTTAGGGTAAGGGTAAGGTTTAGGGTTAGGATTAGGGTGAGGTTAAGTGTTAGGGTTAGGGTTAGGGTTAGGGTAAGGTTTAGGATTAGGGTTAGGGTTAAGGTTAGGTTTAGGTTTAGGTTTAGGGTAAGGGTAAGTGTTAGGGTTAGGGTATGTGTAAGTGTTAGGGTTAGGGTTACGGTTAGGTTTAAGGTTAGGGTTAGGGTTAGGGTAAGGTTTAGGCTTAGGGTTAGGGTTAGGGTAAGGGTTAGGGTTAGGGTTAGGGTGAGAGTTAGGTTTAGGGTTAGGGTAAGGGTAAGGGTTAGTGTTAGGGTTAGGTTAAGGGTTAGGGTTAGGGTTAGGGTAAGGGTTAGGGTTAGGATTAGGGTAAGGGTTAGGGTTAGGGTTAGGGTTCGGGTAAATGTAAGTGTTAGGGTTAGGGTTAGGTTTAGGGTAAGTTTTAGAGTAATGGTTAGGGTTAGAGTTAGGTTTAGGGTATGGGTTAAGTTTAGGGTTAGGGTGAGGGTAAGGGTAAGTGTTAGGTTTAGGGTTAGGGTAAGGGTAAAGTTTAGGGTTAGGGTTAAGGTTATGGGTTAGTGTTATGGATAGGGTTGGGTTTAGGGTTAGGTTTAGGGTAAGGGCAAGGGTTACGTTAAGGGTTAAGGTTTAGGTTTAGGGTTAGGGTTAGGGTTAGTTTTAGGGTAGGGTTAGGATAAGGGTAAGGGTTAGGGTTAGAGTTAAGGTTAGGGTAAGGGTAAGCATTAGGGTTAGATTTAGTGTTAGGGTTAGGTTTAGGGTAAGGGTAAGGGTAAGGGTTAGGGTTTGGTTAGGTTTAAAATTTGGGTTAAGATTAGGGATAGGGTTAGGGCAAGGCTAAGGGTTAGGGTTAAGGTTAGGGTTAGGGTTAGGGTTAGGTTTAGCTTTAGGGTAAGGGTAAGTGTTATGGTTAGGATTAGGGTTAGGGTTAGGGTAAAGGTAAGGGTTAAGTTTAGGGTTAGGGTTAGGTTTAAGGTTAGGGTTAGGGTTAGGGTTAGGGTAAGAATAAATGTTGGGGTTAAGTTTGGGGTTAGGGTTAGAGTTAGGGTTAGGTTTAAGGTTAGGGTAAGGGTGTGGGTAAGGGTAAGGTTTAGGGTTAGGTTTAGGTTTAGGGTTAGGGTTAGGGTAAGGGTTGTGTTAGGGTTAGGGTTAGCGTTAGGGTGAGGGTAAGGGTTAGGTTAAGGGTTAGGGTTATGTTTAGCTTAGGGGTTATGGTTAGGTTCAGGGTAAGGGTAAGGTTTAGGGTTAGGGTTAGGGTTAGGGTTAGGATTAGGGTAAGAGTAAGTGTTAGGATTAGGGTTAGGGTTAGGGTAAGGGTGAGGATTAGGGTTAGGGTAGATGTTATTGTTAGGGTTAGGATTAGGGTAAGGGTTAGGTTTAGGGTTAGGGTTAGGGTAAGGGTTAGGGTTGGATTAGTGTTAGGTTTAGGGTAAGGGTAAGGTTTAGGGTTAGGGTTAGGGTTAGGGTTAGGTGTACGGTAAGGGTAAGGTTTAGGCTTAGGGTGAGGGATAGCGTTAAGGTTTAGGGTTAGGGTAAGTGTAAGGGTTTGGGTTAGGGTTAGGGTTAGAGTAAGGGTTAGGTTTAGGGTTAGGGTAAGGGCAAGGGTTAGGTTTAGGGTTAGGGTTAAGGATAGGTTTAGGGTTAGGTTTAGGGTTAGGTTTAGGGTTAGGTTTAGGGTAAGGGTAAAGTTTAGGTTTAGGGTTAGGTTTAGGGTTAAGTTTAGGTTTAGGGTTAGGGTAAGGGATAGGGTTAGGGTTAGGGGTAGGTTAAGTGTTAGGGTTAGGGGTTAGGGTTAGGGTTAGGGTTAGGTTTAGGTTAGGGTTTGGGTTAGGGTTAGGGTTAGGGTAAGGGTAAGGGTTAAGGTTAGGGTAAGGGCAAGTGTTAGGGTTAGTGTTAGGTTTAGGATTAGGGTTAGGGTAAGGGTTAGGGTTAGGGTTAGGGTAAGGGTAAGTGTTAGGGTTAGGGATAGGGTTAGGGTTAAGTTTACGGTAAGGTTTAGGGTTAGGTTTAGTGTAAGTGTAAGCTTTAGGGTTAGGGTAAGGGTTAGGGTTAGGGTTAGGGCTATGTTTATGTTTAGGGTTAGGGTTAGGGTTAGGCTAAGGGTAAGGGTTAGGGTTAACTTTAGGTTTAGGATTAGGTTGAGGGTTAGGTTTAGGGTTAGGGTAAGGGCAAGGTTTAGGGTTAGGATTAGGGTTATGGTTAGGGTAAGGGCAAGGGTTAGGGTTAGGATTAGGGTTAGGGTTAGTGTAAGGGTTAGGGTAAGTGTTCTGTTTAGGGTTAGGCTTAGGGTAAGGAAAAAGGTTAGGGTTAAGGTTATTGTTATGGGTTAGGGTTAGGGTAAGGGCAATTGTTAGGTTTAGGGTTAGGGTTTGGTTTAGGGTTAGGGTTAGGGTTAGGTTTAGGTTAGGTTAAGGGTTTTAGGGTAAGGGTAAGGGTTAGGGTTAGAGTTATGGTTAGTGTAAGGGTAAGGGTTAGGGTTAGGTTTAGGGTTATGGTTAGTGTAAGTGTAAGCGTTAGATTTAGGGTTTGGGTTAGGGTTAGGGTAAGGGTAAGGGTTATGGTTATGGTTAGGGTTAGGTTTAGGGTTGAGCTTAGGGTTAGGGTTAGGGTTAGGGTAAGGGTTAGGGTTATGGTTAGGGTTAGCGTTAGGGTTAGGGAAAGGTTAAGGGTTAGGGTTAGGTTTAGGGTTAGGGTTAGGGTATAGGTAAGGGTTAATTTTACTGTTAGGGTTAGGGTTAGGGTAAGGATAAGGGTTAGGGTTAAGTTTAGGGTTACGGTTAGAGTTAGGGTTAGCTTTAATTTTAGGGTTAGGGTGTGGGTAAGGTTAAGGGTTAGGGTTAGGTTTAGGGTTATGGTTAGGGTTACGGTTAGGGTTAGGGTTAGGGTAAGGGTAAGGTTCGGGTGAGGTTTAGGGTTAGTGTTAGGTTAAGTGTTAGTGTTAGGCGTTAGGGTTAGGGTTCGGGTAAGGGTAAGGGTTTGGGTTAGGGTTAGGGTTAAGGTTAGGGTTATTGTTAGGGTTGAGTTTAGGGTTAGAGTTAGGTTTAGGGTTAGGGTAACGGTAAGGTTATGGTTAGGGTTAGGGGTTAGGGTTAGGGTTAGGGTAAGCCTTAGGGTTAGGGTTAGGGTTAGGGTTAGGGTTAGGGTAAGGGTAAGGGTTAGGGTTAGATTTAGGTTTAGTGTTAGGGTAAAGGTAAGGGTTAAGTTTAGGGTTAGGGTTAGGTTTAATGTTAGGGTTAGTGTTATAATAAGGATAATGGTTGGGGTTAAGTTTAGGGTTAGGGTTAGAGTTAGGATTAGGTTTAACGTTAGGGTTGGGGTGTGGGTAAGGGTAAGGGTTAGGGTTAGGTTTAGGGTTAGAGTTAGGGTTAGGGTTAGGGTAAGGCTTACTGTTAGGATTAGGGTAAGGGTTAGAGTTAGGGTTAGGGTTAGGGTAAGGGTAAGTGTTAAGATTATGGTTAGGTTTAAAGTAAGTGTTAGGATAAGGTTTAAGGTTAGGGTTAGGTTTAGGGTATGGGTAAACTTTAGGGTTAGGGTTAGGGCAAGAGTAAGGGTTAGGGTTATGGTGAAGGTTAGGGTAAGTGTTCTGGTTAGGGTTAGGTTTAGGGTAAGGATAAAGGTTAGGGTTAGGGTTAGGGTTATTGGTTAGGGTTAGGGTTAGGGTTAGGTTTAGGGTTAGGTTATGGGTTAGGGTTAGGGTTAGGGTAAGTGTAAGTGTTAGGGTTAGAGTTAACGTTAGTGTAAGGCTAAGGGTTAGGGTTAGGTTTAGGGTTAGGGTTAGGGTTAGAGTTAGGGTTAGGGTTAGGGTAAGGCTTACTGCTAGGATTAGGATAAGGGTTAGAGTTAGGGTTAGGGTTAGGGTAAGGGTAAGTGTTAACTTTAGGGTTAGGGTTAGTGTAAGAGTAAGGGATAGGGTTAGGGTGAAGGTTAGGTTATGTGTTCTGGTTAGGGTTAGGGTTAATGTAAGGATAAAGGTTAGGGTTAGGGTTAGGGTTATTGGTTAGGGTTATGCTTAGGGTTAGGTTTAGGGTAAGGGCAATTGTTAGGTTTAGGGTTAGGGTTTGGTTTAGGGTTAGGGTTAGGTTTAGGTTAGGTTAAGGGTTAGGGTTAGGGTTAGGTAAGTGTAAGTGTTAGGGTTAGAGTTAGGGTTAGGGTTAGGTTTAGGGTAAAGGTTAGGGTAAAGGTAAGGGTTAAGTTTAGGGTTAGGGTTAGGTTTAGGGTAAATGTTAGAGTAATGGTTAGGGTTAGAGTTAGGTTTAGGGTATGGGTTAAGTTTAGGCTTAGGGTGAGGGTAAGGGTAAAGATTAGGGTTAGGGTTAGGGTAAGGGTAAAGTTTAGGGTTAGGGTTAAGGTTATGGGTTAGTGTTATGGATAGGGTTGGGTTTAGGGTTAGGTTTAGGTTTAGGGTTAGGGTTACGGTTAGGGTTAGGGTTAGGGTTAGGGTAAGGGTTGTGTTAGGGTTAGGGTTAGCGTTAGGGTAAGGGTAAGGTTTGGGTTAGGGTTAAGGTAAGGCTAAGGGTTAGGGTTAGGGTTAGGGTTAGGGTTAGCTTAAGGGTTAGGGTTAGGTTCAGGGTAATGGTAAGGTTTAGGGTTAGGGTTAGGGTTAGGGTAAGGGTAAGAGTTAGGGTTAGGGATAGGGTTAAGGTTAGGTTTAGGGTTAGTGTAAGGGTAAGGGTTAGATTTAGGGTTAGGGTTAGGGTTAGGGTAAGGGTATTGGTTAGGGGTAGGTTTAGGGTTAGTGTTAAGTTTAGGGTAGGGTAAGGGTTAGGGTAAGGTTAAGGGTTAGGGTTAGGTTTAGGGTAAGGGTTAGGGTAAAGGTAAGGGTTAAGTTTAGGGTTAGGGTTAGTTTTAGGGTTAGGGTTAGGGTTAGGGTAAGGATGAGGGTTAGGGTTAAGTTTAGGGTTAGGGTTAAAGTTAGGGATAGGTTTAAGGTTAGGGTTAGGGTGTGGGTAAGGGTAAGGGTTAGGGTTAGGTTTAGGGTTAGGGTTAGGGTTACGGTTCGGGTTAGGGTTATGGTAAGGGTAAGGTTAGGGTTAGGTTTAGGGTTAGTTTAAGGTTAAGGGTTAGGGTTAGGGTTAGTGTTAGGATTAAGTTTTGGGTTAGGGTTAGATTTAGGGTTAGGTTTAGGGTTAGGTTTAGGGTTAGGGTTAGGGTTAGAGTTAGATTTAGTGTTAGGGTAACGGTAAGGTTAGGGTTAGGTTTAGGGTTAGTGTTAGGTTAAGGGTTAGGGTTAGTGTTAGGGTAAGTTTTAGGGTTAGGGTTAGGGTTAGGCTAAGTGTTAGGTTAAGGGTTAGTGTTAGGGTTAAGTTAACTGTTGGGGTTAAGGTTAGGGTTAGGTTTAGGGTAAGAGTAAGCGTTAGGGTTAGGATTAGGGTGAGGATAAGTGTTAGGGTTAGGGTTAGGGTTAGGTTTAGGGTTGGGGTAAGGGTAAGGGCTAGGGTTAGGGTTAGGTTTAGGGTAAGGGTTAGTGTAAGGGTAAGGGTTAGGGTCAGGGTTAGGGTAAGGGTAAGGGTAAGGGTTAATTTTAGGGTAAGGGTTAGGGTTGAGATTAGGGTTAGATTAGGATTAGGGTAAGGGTTAGGGTTAGGGTTAGGTTAGGGTAGGGGTAAGGTTTAGGGTTAGGGTTAGGGTTAGGGTTAGGTGTAGGGTAAGGGTAAGGGTAAGGGTTAGGGTTAGGATTAGGGTTAGGGTTAGGGTCAGGGTTAGGTTTAGGGTTAGGTTAAGTGTAAGTGTTAGGGTTAGGGTTAGGGTTAGAGTAAGGGTTAGTGTTAGGGTTAGGGTTAGGGTTAGGGTTAGGTCAAGGTTTAGGATTAGGGTTAGGTTAAGGTTAGGTTTAGGGATATGTTTAGTGTAAGGGTAAGGGTCAGGGTTAGGGTTACGGTTAGGTTTAAGGTTATTGTTAGGGTTAGGGTAAGGGTTAGGGTTAGGGTTAGAGTTAGGGTAAGGGTTAGGGTTAGGGTTAGAGTTAGGTTTAGGGTTAGGGAAAGGGTAAGGGTTAGGGTTAGGGTTAGTGTTAGGGTTAGGTTAAGGGTTAGGGTTAGGGTAAGTGTTAGGTTTAGGATTAGGGTTAGGATAAGGATAAAGGTTAGGGTTAGGGTTATGGGTTAGGGTTAGCGTTAGTGTTAGGTTAAGGGTAAGGGCAAGGGTTAGGTTTAGGTTTAGGGTTAGTTTTAGGGTTAGGGTTAGTGTTAGGTTTAGGGTTAGTTTTAGGGTTAGGGTTAGGGTAAGGGTGAAGTTTAGGGTTAGAGTTACTGTTAGGGTAAGGGTAAGGGTTAGGGTTAGGTGTAGTGTTAGGGTTAGTGTAAGAGTAAGGGTTAGATTTAGTGTTAGTGTTAGGGTTAGGGTAAGGGTAAGGGTTACGGTTAGGGTTAGGGTTAAGGTAATGGTAAGGGTTAGGGTTAGGTTTAGGTTTAGTGTTAGGGTAAAGGTAAGGGTTAAGTTTAGGGTTAGGGTTAGGGTTAGGGTTAGTGTTATAATAAGGATAAGGGTTAGGGTTAAGTTTAGGGTTAGGGTTAGAGTTAGGGTTAGATTTAACGTTAGGGTTATTGTGTGGGTAAGGGTAAGGGTTAGGGTTAGGTTTTGGGTTAGGGCAATTGTTAGGTTTAGGGTTAGGGTTTGGTTTAGGGTTAGGGTTATGTTTAGGGTTATGTTATGGGTTAGGGTTAGGGTTAGGGTAAGTGTAAGTGTTAGGGTTAGAGTTAACGTTAGGTAAGGGTAAGGGTTAGGGTTAGGGTAAGGCTTACTGTTAGGATTAGGGTAAGGGTTAGAGTTAGGGTTAGGGTTAGGGTAAGGGTAAGTGTTAAGTTTATGGTTAGTTTTAAGGTAAGTGTTAGGATAAGGTTTAGGGTTAGGGTTAGGTTTAGGGTATGGGTTAGGGTAAGAGTAAGGGTTAGGATTAGGGTGAAGGTTAGGGTAAGTGTTCTGGTTAGGGTTAAGGTTAGGGTAAGGAAAAAGGTTAGGGTTAGGGTTAGGGTTATTGGTTAGGGTTAGGGTTAGGATTAGGGTTAGGTTTAGGGTAAGGGCAATTGTTAGGTTTAGGGTTAGGGTTTGGTTTAGGGTTAGGGTTAGGGTTAGGTTTAGGGTTAGGTTAAGGGTTGGGGTTAGGGTTAGGGTAAGTGTAAGTGTTAGGGTTAGAGTTAAGGTTAGGTAAGGGTAAGGGTTAGGGTTAGGTTTAGGTTTAGGGTTAGTGTAAGTGTAAGGGTTAGATTTAGGGTTAGGGTTAGGGTTAGGGTGAGGGTAAGGTTTAGGGTTAGGTTTAGGGTTAGGGTTAGGTGTAGGGTAAGGGTAAAGGTTAGGGTTATGATTAGGGTTAGGGTTAGGGTTAGGTTTAGGGTTAGGTTAAGTGTGTTAGGTTTAGGGTTAGGGTTAGGTCTAGGGTAAGGGTAAGGGTTAGATTTAGGGTTAGTGTTAGGGTTAGGGTTAGGGTTAGGTTTAGGGTAAGTGTTAGAGTAATGGTTAGGGTTAGAGTTAGGTTTAGGGTATGGGTTAAGCTTAGGGTTAGGGTGAGGGTAAGGATAAGGGTTAGGGTTAGGGTTAGGGTAAGGGTAAAGTTTAGGGTTAGGGTTAAGGTTATGGGTTAGTGTTATGGATAGGGTTAGGTTTAGGGTTAGGTTTAGGGTAAGGGCAAGTGTTACGTTAAGGGTTAAGGTTAGGTTTAGGGTTAGGGTTAGGGTTAGTTTTAGGGGTAGGGTTAGGATAAGGGTAAGCGTTAGGGTTAAAGTTAAGGTTAGGGTAAGGGTAAAGGTTAGGGTTAGATTTAGGGTTAGGGTTAGGGTTAGGGTAAGGGTAAGGGTAAAGGTTAGGGTAAGGGTTAGGGTTAGGTTTAGGGTTAGGGTTAGGGTTAAGGTTAGGTTTAGGGTTAGGGTTAGGGTTAGGGTTAGGGAAAGGGTAAGAGTTAAGGTTAGGGTTAGGGTTATGGTTAGGTTTAGGGTTAGGGTAAGGGTTAGGATTAGGGTTAGGGTTAGGGTTAGGATTAGGGTAAGAGTGAGGATTAGGGTTAGGGTAGATGTTATTGTTAGGGTTAGGATTAGGGTAAGGGTTAGGGGTAGGGTTAGGGTTAGGGTAAGGGTAAGGGTTGGATTAGTGTTAGGTTTAGGGTAAGGGTAAGGTTTAGGGTTAGGGTTAGGTTTAGGTGTAGGGTAAGGGTAAGGTTTAGGCTTAGGTTTAGGGTTAGGGTTAAGTTTTAGGGTTAGGGTAAGTGTAAGGGTTTGGGTTAAGTTTAGGTTTAGAGTAAGGGTTAGGTTTAAGGTTAGGGTAAGGACAAGGGTTAGGGTTAGGGTTAGGGTTAAGGTTAAGTTTAGGGTTAGGTTTAGGGTTAGGTTTAGGGTAAGGGTAAATGTTAGGGTTAGGGTTAGGTTTAGGGTTAAGGTTAGGGTTAGGGTTAGTGTTAGGGTTAGGGTAAGGGTTAGGATTAGGGTTAGGGTTAGGTTTAGGGTTAAGGTTAGGGTTAGTGTTAGGGTTAGGGTTAGGGTACGGGTTAGGGTTAGGGTTAGGGTTAGGGTTAGAGTTAGGTTTAGGGTTAGGGTAAGGGATAGGGTTAGGGTTAGGGGTAGGTTAAGTGTTAGGGTTAGGGGTTAGGGTTAGGGGTTAGGGTTTGGTTTAGGGTTAGGGTTAGGGTTAGGTTTAGGGTTAAGTTAAGGGTTTTAGGGTAAGGGTAATGGTTAGATTTAGAGTTATGGTTAGGGTAAGGGTTAGGGTTAGGGTTAGGGTTAGGGTTAATGTAAGTGTAAGCGTTAGATTTAGGGTTAGGGTTAGGGTTAGGGTAAGGGTAAGGGTTAGGGTTAGGGTTAGGGTTAGGGTAAGGGTAAGGGTTAGGGTTAGGTTTAGGTTTAGTGTTAGGGTAAAGGTAAGGGTTAAGTTTAGGGTTAGGGTTAGGTTTAGGGTTAGGGTTAGTGTTATAATAAGGATAATGGTTAGGGTTTCGTTTAGGGTTAGGGTTAGAGTTAGGGTTAGGTTTAACGTTAGGGTTAGGGTGTGGGTAAGGGTAAGGGTTAGGCTGAGATTTAGGTTTAGGCTTAGGGTTAGCGTTACAGTTAGGGTTAGGGTTAGGGTAAGGGTAAGGTTAGGGTTAGGTTTAGGGTTAGTGTTAGGTTAAGGGTTAGGGTTAGGTGTTAGGGTTAGGGTTAGGGTAAGGGCAATTTTTAGGGTTAGGGTTAGGGTTAAGGTTAGGGTTAGGGTTAGGGTTAGGGTAAGTGTTCTGGTTAGGGTTAGGGTAAGGGTAAGGATAAAGTTTAGGGTTAGGGTTAGGGTTATGGGTTAGGGTTAGGTTTAGGTTTAGGGTTAGGTTTAGGGTAAGGTCAATTGTTAGGTTTAGTGTTAGGGTTTCGTTTAGGGTTAGGGTTAGGGGTATGTTTAGGGTTAGATTATGGGTTAGGGTTAGGGTAAGGGTAAGGGTTAGGCTTAGATTTAGGTTTAGGCTTGGGGTTAGGGTTACAGTTAGGGTTAGGGTTAGGGTAAGGGTAATGTTAGGGTTAGGTTTAGGGTTAGTGTTAGGTTAAGGGTTAGGGTTAGGGGTTAGGGTTAGGGTTAGGGTAAGGGTAAGGTTTAGGGTTAGGGTTAGGGTTTTATGTTAGGGTTAGGGTTAGGGTTAGGGTAAGTGTTCTGGTTAGGGTTAGGGTAAGGGTAAGGATAAAGGTTAGGGTTAGGGTTAGGGTTATTGGTTAGGGTTAGGGTTAGGGTTAGGTTTAGGGTAAGGGCAATTGTTAGGTTTAGGGTTAGGGTTTGGTTTAGGGTTAGGGTTAGGTTTAGGTTAGGTTAAGGGTTAGGGTTAGGGTTAGGGTAAGTGTAAGTGTTAGGGTTAGAGTTAGGGTTAGGGTAGGTTTAGGGTAAAGGTTAGGGTAAAGGTAAGGGTTAAGTTTAGGGTTAGGGTTAGTTTTAGGGTTAGGGTTAGGTTTAGGGTAAGGATGAGGGTTAGGGTTAATTTAGGGTTAGGGTTAGAGTTAGGGTTAGGTTTATGGTTAGGGTTAGGGTGTGTGTAAGGGTAAGGGTTAGGGTTAGGTTTAGGGTTAGGGTTAGGGTTACGGTTCGGGTTAGGGTTATGGTAAGGGTAATGTTAGGGTTAGGTTTAGGGTTAGTGTTAGGTTAAGGGTTAGGGTTAGGGTTAGGGTTAAGTTTTGGGTTAGGGTTAGAGTTACGGTTAGGTTTAGGGTTAGGTTAGGGTTAGGGTCAGGGTTAGGGTTAGGGTTAGTGTAAGGGTAAGGGTTAGGTTTATGGTTAGGTTTAGGGTTAGGGTTGAGGTTATGGTTAGGTTTAGCTTTAGGGTTAGGGTTAGGGTTAGAGTTAGGTTTAGGGTTAGGGTAACGGTAAGGTTAGGGTTAGGTTTAGGGTTAGAGTTAGGTTAAGGATTAGGGTTAGGGTTAGGGTAAGTGTTAGGGTTAGGGTTAGGGTTAGGCTAAGTGTTAGGTTAAGGGTTAGTGTTAGGGTTAAGTTAAGGGTTGGGGTTAAGGTTAGGGTAAGGGTAAGGTTTAGGGTTAGGATTAGGGTGAGGTTAAGTGTTAGTGTTAGGGTTAGGGTTAGGGTTAGGGTAAGGTTTAGGATTAGGGTTAGGGTTAAGTTTAGGTTTAGGTTTAGGTTTAGGGTAAGGGTAAGTGTTAGGGTTAGGGTTAAGGTTAGGTTTAATGTTAGGGTTAGGGTTAGGGTAAGGGTTAGGGTTAGGGTTAGGGTAAGGGTTAGGGTTAGGGTTAGGGTGAGAGTAAGGTTTAGGGTTAGGGTAAGGGTAAGGGTTAGGGTTAGTGTTAGGGTTAGGTTAAGGGTTAGGGTTAGGGTTAGGGTAAGGGTTAGGGTTAGGATTAGGGTAAGGGTTAGGGTTAGGGTTAGGGTTCGGGTAAATGTGAGTGTTAGGGTTAGGGTTAGGTTTAGGGTAAGTTTTAGAGTAATGGTTAGGGTTAGAGTTAGGTTTAGGGTATGGGTTAAGTTTAGGGTTAGGGTGAGGGTAAGGGTAAGGGTTACGTTAAGGGTTAAGGTTTAGGTTTAGGGTTAAGGTTAGGGTTAGTTTTAGGGGTAGGGTTAGGATAAGGGTAAGGGTTAGGGTTAGAGTTAAGGTTAGGGTAAGGGTAAGCGTTAGGGTTAGATTTAGGGTTAGGGTTAGGTTTAGGGTAAGGGTAAGGGTAAGGGTTAGGGTTTGGGTTAGGTTTAAAATTTGGGTTAATATTAGGGATAGGGTTAGGGCAAGGCTAAGGGTTTGGATTAAGGTTAGGGTTAGGGTTAGGGTTAGGTTTAGCTTTAGGGTAAGGGTAAGTGTTATGGTTAGGATTAGGGTTAGGGTTAGGGTAAAGGTAAGGGTTAAGTTTAGGGTTAGGGTTAGGTTTAAGGTTAGGGTTAGGGTTAGGGTTAGGGTAAGAATAAATGTTGGGGTTAAGTTTGGGGTTAGGGTTATAGTTAGGGTTAGGTTTAAGGTTAGGGTAAGGGTGTGGGTAAGGGTAATGTTTAGGGTTAGGTTTAGGTTTAGGGTTAGGGTTAGGGTAAGGGTAAGGGTTGGATTAGTGTTAGGTTTAGGGTAAGGGTAAGGTTTAGGGTTAGGGTTAGGGTTAGGTGTAGGGTAAGGGTAAGGTTTAGGCTTAGGGTTAGGGTTAGGGTTAAGGTTTAGGGTTAGGGTAAGTGTAAGGGTTTGGGTTAGGGTTAGGGTTAGAGTAAGGGTTAGGTTTAGGGTTAGGGTAAGGGCAAGGGTTAGGTTTAGGGTTAAGGTTAAGTATAGGTTTAGGGTTAGGTTTAGGGTTAGGTTTAGGGTTAGGTTTAGGGTAAGGGTAAAGTTTAGGTTTAGGGTTAGTTTTAGGGTTAAGTTTAGGTTTAGGGTTAGGGTAAGGGATAAGGTTAGGGTTAGGGGTAGGTTAAGTGTTAGGGTTAGGGGTTAGGGTTAGGGTTAGGGTAAGGTTAGGGTTATGTTTAGGGTGAGCGTTAGGGTTAGGTTTAGGGTTAGGTTTAGGTTAGGGTTTGGGTTAGGGTTAGGGTTAGGGTAAGGGTAAGGGTTAAGGTTAGGGTAAGGGTAAGTGTTAGGGTTAGTGTTAGGTTTAGGATTAGGGTTAGGGTAAGGGTTAGGGTTAGCGTTAGGGTAAGGGTAAGTGTTAGGGTTAGGGATAGGGTTAGGGTTAGGTTTAGTGTAAGGTTTAGGGTTAGGTTTAGTGTAAGTGTAAGCTTTAGGGTTAGGGTAAGGGTTAGGGTTAGGGTTAGGGCTATGTTTATGTTTAGGGTTAGGGTTAGGCTAAGGGTAAGGGTTAGGGTTAACTTTAGGTTTAGGATTAGGTTGAGGGTTAGGTTTAGGGTTAGGGTTTGGTTTAGCATTAGGGTTAGGGTTAGGTTTAGGGTTAGGTTAAGGGTTTTAGGGTAAGGGTAAGGGTTAGGGTTAGAGTTATGGTTAGTGTAAGGGTAAGGGTTAGGGTTAGGTTTAGGGTTAGGGTTAGTGTAAGTGTAAGCGTTAGATTTAGGGTTTGGGTTAGGGTTAGGGTAAGGGTAAGGGTTATGGTTATGGTTAGGGTTAGGTTTAGGGTTGAGCTTAGGGTTAGGGTTAGGGTTAGGGTAAGGGTTAGGTTTATGGTTAGGGTTAGGGTTAGGGTTAGGGAAAGGTTAAGGGTTAGGGTTAGGTTTAGGGTTAGGGTTAGTGTATAGGTAAGGGTTAATTTTACTGTTAGGGTTAGGGTTAGGGTAAGGATAAGGGTTAGGGCTAAGTTTAGGGTTACGGTTAGAGTTAGGGTTAGCTTTAATTTTAGGGTTAGGGTGTGGGTAAGGTTAAGGGTTAGGGTTAGGTTTAGGGTTATGGTTAGGGTTACGGTTAGGGTTAGGGTTAGGGTAAGGGTAAGGGTAAGGGTTGGATTAGTGTTAGGTTTAGGGTAAGGGTAAGGTTTAGGGTTAGGGTTAGGTGTAGGGTAAGGGTAAGGTTTAGGCTTAGGGTGAGGGATAGCGTTAAGTTTTAGGGTTAGGGTAAGTGTAAGGGTTTGGGTTAGGGTTAGGGTTAGAGTAAGGGTTAGGTTTAGGGTTAGGGTAAGGGCAAGGGTTAGGTTTAGGGTTAGGGTTAGGGTAAGGATAAAGGTTAGGGTTAGAGTTATGGTTAGGGTAATGGTAAGGGTTAGGGTTAGGTTTAGGGTTAGGGGAAGGGTTAGGGTTAGGGTTAGGGTTAGGGTAAGGGTAAGGGTTGGATTAGTGTTAGGTTTAGGGTAAGGGTAAGGTTTAGGGTTAGGGTTAGGGTTAGAGTTAGGGTTAGTGTAAGGGTTAGGGTAAGTGTTCTGTTTAAGGTTAGGCTTAGGGTAAGGAAAAAGGTTAGGGTTAAGGTTATTGTTATGGGTTAGGGTTAGGGTTAGGGTTAGGGTAAGGGCAATTGTTAGGTTTAGGGTTAGGGTTTGGTTTAGGGTTAGGGTTAGGGTTAGGTTTAGGGTTAGGTTAAGGGTTTTAGGGTAAGGGTAAGGGTTAGGGTTAGAGTTATGGTTAGTGTAAGGGTAAGGGTTAGGGTTAGGTTTAGGGTTATGGTTAGTGTAAGTGTAAGCGTTAGATTTAGGGTTTGGGTTAGGGTTAGGGTAAGGGTAAGGGTTATGGTTATGGTTAGGGTTAGGTTTAGGGTTGAGCTTAGGGTTAGGGTTAGGGTTAGGGTAAGGGTTAGGGTTATGGTTATGGTTAGGGTTAGGGTTAGGGAAAAGTTAAGGGTTAGGGTTAGGTTTAGGGTTAGGGTTAGGGTATAGGTAAGGGTTAATTTTACTGTTAGGGTTAGGGTAAGGATAAGGGTTAGGGTTAAGTTTAGGGTTACGGTTAGAGTTAGGGTTAGCTTTAATTTTAGGGTTAGGGTGTGGGTAAGGTTAATGGTTAGGGTTAGGTTTAGGGTTATGGTTAGGGTTACGGTTAGGGTTAGGGTTAGGGTAAGGGTAAGGGTAAGGGTTGGATTAGTGTTAGGTTTAGGGTAAGGGTAAGGTTTAGGGTTAGGGTTAGGGTTAGGGTTAGGTGTAGGGTAAGGGTAAGGTTTAGGCTTAGGGTGAGGGATTACGTTAAGGTTTAGGGTTAGGGTAAGTGTAAGAGTTTGGGTTAGGGTTAGGGTTAGAGTAAGGGTTAGGTTTAGGGTTAGGGTAAGGGCAAGGGTTAGGTTTAGGGTTAGGGTTAAGGATAGGTTTAGGGTTAGGTTTAGGGTTAGGTTTAGGGTTAGGTTTAGGGTAAGGGTAAAGTTTAGGTTTAGGGTTAGGTTTAGGGTTAAGTTTAGGTTTAGGGTTAGGGTAAGGGATAGGGTTAGGGTTAGGGGTAAGTTAAGTGTTAGGGTTAGGGGTTAGGGTTAGGGTTGGGGTAAGGTTAGGTTTATGTTTAGGGTTAGGGTTAGGGTTAGGTTTAGGGTTAGGGTTAGGTTAGGGTTTGGGTTAGGTTAGGGTTAGGGTAAGGGTAAGGGTTAAGGTTAGGGTAAGGGTAAGTGTTAGGGTTAGTGTTAGGTTTAGGATTAGGGTTAGGGTAAGGGTTAGGGTTAGGGTAAGGGTAAGTGTTAGGGTTAGGGATAGGGTTAGGGTTAGGTTAAGGTTTAGGGTTAGGTTTAGTGTAAGTGTAAGCTTTAGGGTTAGGGTAAGGGTTAGGGTTAGGGTTAGGGCTATGTTTATGTCTAGGGTTAGGGTTAGGGTTAGGCAAAGGGTAAGGGTTAGGGTTAACTTTAGGTTTAGGATTAGGTTGAGGGTTAGGTTTAGGGTTAGGGTAAGGGCAAGGTTTAGGGTTAGGATTAGGGTTAGGGTTAGGGTAAGGGCAAGGGTTAGGGTTAGGATTAGGGTTAGGGTTAGTGTAAGGGTTAAGGTAAGTGTTCTGTTTAGGGTTAGGCTTAGGGTAAGGAAAAAGGTTAGGGTTAAGTTTATTGTTATGGGTTAGGGTTAGGGTTAGGGTTAGGGTAAGGGCAATTGTTAGGTTTAGGGTTAGGGTTTGGTTTAGGGTTAGGGTTAGGGTTAGATTTAGGGTTAGGTGAAGGGTTTTAGGGTAAGGGTAAGGGTTAGGGTTAGAGTTATGGTTAGTGTAAGGGTAAGGGTTAGGGTTAGGTTTAGGGTTAGGGTTAGTGTAAGTGTAAGCGTTAGATTTAGGGTTTGGGTTAGGGTTAGGGTAAGGGTAAGGGTTATGGTTATGGTTAGGGTTAGGTTTAGTGTTGAGCTTAGGGTTAGGGTTAGGGTTAGGGTAAGGGTTAGCGTTATGGTTAGGGTTAGGGTTAGGGTTAGGGAAAGGTTAAGGGTTAGGTTTAGGGTTAGGGTTAGTGTATAGGTAAGGGTTAATTTTACTGTTAGGGTTAGGGTTAGGGTAAGGATAAGGGTTAGGGTTAAGTTTAGGGTTACGGTTAGAGTTAGGGTTAGCTTTAATTTTAGGGTTAGGGTGTGGGTAAGGTTAAGGGTTAGGGTTAGGTTTAGGGTTATGGTTAGGGTTACGGTTAGGGTTAGGGTTAGGGTAAGGGTAAGGTTCGGGTGAGGTTTAGGGTTAGTGTTAGGTTAAGTGTTAGTGTTAGGCGTTAGGGTTAGGGTTCGGGTAAGGGTAAGGGTTTGGGTTAGGGTTAGGGTTAAGGTTAGGGTTATTGTTAGGGTTGAGTTTAGGGTTAGAGTTAGGTTTAGGGTTAGGGTAACGGTAAGGTTATGGTTAGGTTTAGGGTTAGTGTTAGGTTAAGGGTTAGGGTTAGGGGTTAGGGTTAGGGTTAGGGTAAGGGTTAGGGTTGGGGTTAGGGTAATGGTTAGGGTTAGGGTTAGGGTTAGGGAAAGTATAAGTTTTACGGTTAGGGTTAAGGCAAGGACTAGGGTTTGGGTTAGGGTTAGGTTTAGGGTTAGTTTTAGGGTTAGGCTTATGGTTAGAGTTAGGTTTAGCGTTAGGGTAACGGTAAGGTAAGGGTTTGGTTTAGGGTTAGTGTTAGGTTAAGGTTAGGGTTAGGGTTAGGGTAAGGGTTAGGGTTAGGGTTAGGGTTAGGGTAAGGGTAAGTATTAGGGTTAGGGTTAGGCTAAGGGTTATTGTTAGAGTTAGGGTTAGGGTTAGGTTTAGGGTAAGTGTTCTGGTTAGGGTTAGGTTTAGGGTTAGTTTCAGGGTTAGGGTTAGGGTTAGTTTCAGGGTTAGGGTTAGGGTAAGGGTAAGGGTTAGGGCTAGAGTTAGGGTTAGGGTAAGGGTAAGGGTAAGGGTTAGGGTTAGGTTTAGGGTTAGGGTTAGTGTAAGGGTATGGGTTAGATTTAGGGTTAGCGTTAGGGTTAGGGTAAGGGTAAGGTTTAGGGTTAGGGTTAGGTTTAGGATTAGGGTTAAGGTTAAGGTTAGGGTTAGGTTAAGGGTTAGGATTAAGGTTAGGGTTAGCTTTAGGGTTAGGGTAAGGGTAAGGGTTAGGATTAGTGTAAGGGTAAGGGTTAGGGTTAGGGTAAGGGTAAGTGTTAGGGTTAGAGTTAGGTTTAGGGTAAGTGTTAGGGTAAGGGTTAGGGTTATGGTTAGGTTTAGGGTATGGGTTAAGTTTAGGGTTAGGGTTAGGGTTAGGGTAAGGGTAAGGGTTAGGGTTAGGGTTAGGGTTAGGGTAAGTGTTCTGGTTAGGGTTAGGGTTAGGGTAAGGATAAAGGTTAACTTTAGGGTTATGGGTTAGGGTTAGGGTTAGGTTTAGGTTAAGGGCAATGGTTAGGTTTAGGGGTAGGGTTAGTTTTAGGGTTAGGGTTAGGGTTAGGTTTAGGGTTATTGTTAGGGTAAGGATAAAGGTTAGGGTTAGAGTTATGGTTAGGGTAATGGTAAGGGTTAGGGTTAGGTTTAGGGTTACGGGAAGGGTAATGGTTAGGTTTAGGGTTAGGGTTATGTTTAGGGTTAGGGTTTGGGTTAGTGTTAGGATGAGGGTAAGCGTTAGGGTTAAGGTTAGTGTTAGGGATAGGTTTAGGGTTACTGTAAGGGTAAGGTTTAGGGTTAGGTTTAGGGTTAGGGTTAGGGTAAAGGTAAGGGTTATGTTTAGGGTTAGGATTAGGTTTAGGGTTAGGGTTAGGGTTAGGGTTATAATAAGGATAAGGTTTAGGGTTAAGTTTAGGGTTAGGGTTAGAGTTAGGGTTAAGTTTAAAGTTAGGGTTAGGGTGTGCGTAAGGGTAAGGGTTAGGGTTAGGGTTAGGGTTAGGGTAAGGGTAAGGGTTACTGTTAGTATTAGGGTAAGGGTTAGGGTTAGGGTTAGGGTAAGGGTAAGTGTTAGGGTTAGGGTTAGGTTTAGGGTAAGTGTTAGGGTATGGGTTAGGGTTAGGGTTAGGTTTAGGGTATGGGTTAAGTTTAGGGTTAGGGTTAGGGTTAGGGTAAGTGTTCTGGTTAGGGTTAGGGTAAGGGTAAGGATAAAGTTTAGGGTTAGGGTTAGGGTTAGGGTTATGGGTTAGGGTTAGGGTTAGGTTTAGGTTTAGGGTTAGGTTTAAGGTAAGGTCAATTGTTAGGTTTAGTGTTAGGGTTTCGTTTAGGGTTAGGGTTAGGGGTATGTTTAGGGTTAGATTATGGGTTAGGGTTAGGGTAAGGGTAAGGGTTAGGCTTAGATTTAGGATTAGGCTTAGGGTTAGGGTTACAGTTAGAGTTAGGGTTAGGGTAAGGGTAAAGTTAGGGTTAGGTTTAGGGTTAGTGTTAGGTTAAGGGTTAGGGTTAGGGGTTAGGGTTAGGGTTAGGGTAAGGGCAAGGTTTAGGGTTAGGGTTAGGGTTAAGGTTAGGGTTAGGGTTAGGTTTAGGGTAAGTGTTCTGGTTAGGGTTAGGGTAAGGGTAAGGATAAAGTTTAGTGTTAGGGTTATGGGTTAGGGTTAGGGTTAGGTTTAGGTTTAGGGTTAGGTTTAGGGTAAGGTCAATTGTTAGGTTTAGTGTTAGGGTTTCATTTAGGGTTAGGGTTAGGGGTACGTTTAGGGTTAGATTATGGGTTAGGGTTAGGGTAAGGGTAAGGGTTAGGCTTAGATTTAGGTTTAGGCTTAGGGTTAGGGTTACAGTTAGGGTTAGGGTTAGGGTAAGGGTAAGGTTAGGGTTAGGTTTAGGGTTAGTGTTAGGTTAAAGGTTAGGGTTAGGGGTTAGGGTTAGGGTTAGGGTAAGGGAAAGGTTTAGGGTTAGGGTTAGGGTTAAGGTTAGGGTTAGGGTAAGTGTTCTGGTTAGGGTTAGGGTAAGGGTAAGGATAAAGGTTAGGGTTAGGGTTAGGGTTATGTGTTAGGGTTAGGGTTAGGTTTAGGTTTAGGGTTAGGTTTAGGGTAAGGTCAATTGTTAGGTTTAGTGTTAGGGTTTCGTTTAGGGTTAGGGTTAGGGGTATGTTTAGGGTTAGATTATGGGTTAGGGTTAGGGTAAGGGTAAGGGTTAGGCTTAGATTTAGGTTTAGGCTTAGGGTTAGGGTTACAGTTAGGGTTAGGGTTAGGGTAAGGGTAAGGTTAGGGTTAGGTTTAGGGTTACTGTTAGGTTAAGGGTTAGGGTTAGGAGTTAGGGTTAGGGTTAGGATAAGGGTAAGGTTTAGGGTTAGGGTTAGGGTTAAGGTTAGGGTTAGGGTTAGGGTTGGTTTAGGGTTAGTTTTTGTGTTAGGGTTAGGTTTAAGGGTAGCGTTAGGGTGTGGGTAAGGGTAAGGGTTAGGTTTAGGTTTAGGGTTAGGGTTAGGTTTAGGGTTACGGATAGGGTTTGGGTTAGGGTAAGGGTAAGGGTAAGGTTAGGGTTAGGTTTAGGGGTAGAGTTAGGTTAAAGGTTAGGTTAGGGGTTAGGGTTAGGGTTATGCTAAGGTTAAATGTTAGGGTTAGGGTTAAGGCAAGGACTAAGGTTTGGGCTAGGGTTAGGTTTAGGGTTAGTTTTAGGGTTATGGTTAGGGTTAGAGTTATGTTTAGGGTTAGTGTAACGGTAAGATTAGGGTTACGTTTAGGGTTAGTGTTAGGTCAAGGGTTAGGGTTAGGGTTAGGGTAAGGGTTAGGGTTAGGGTTAGGGTAAGGGTAAATGTTAGGGTTAGGGTTAGGCTAAGGGTTATTGTGAGAGTTAGGGTTAGGGTTAGGGTAAGTGTTAGGGTTAGGGTTAGGGTTAGGCTAAGTGTTAGGTTAAGGGTTAGTGTTAGGGTTAGGTTATTGGTTCTGGTTAAGGTTAGGGTTAGGTTTAGGGTAAGGGTAAGGGTTAGGGTTGGGATTAGGTTGAGGGTAAGTGTTAGGGTTAGTGTTAGGGTTAGGGTTAGGGTTAGGGTAAAGGTTAGGGTTAGGGTTAGTTTTAGGGTTAGGGGTTAGGGTTAGGTTTAGGGTTAGGGTTATTGTAAGGGTAAGGGTTAGGGTTACGGTTAGGGTTAGGTTTAGGTTTATGGTAAGGGTAAGGTTAAGGGTTAATTTTATGGTTAGGGTTAGGGTTGAGGTTAGGGTTAGGATTAAAATTAGGGTAAGTTTTAGGGTTAGGTTTAGGGTAAGGGTAAGGTTTAGGATTAGTGACAGGTTTAGGATAAGGGTAAGGTTTAGGGTTAGGGTTAGGTTTAGGTGTAGGGTAAGGGTTAGGGTTAGGGTTAGGTTTAGGGTTAAGTTTAGGATTAGGGAAAGTATAAGGATTAGTGTTTGGGTTAGGGTTAGAGTAAGGGTTAGGGTTAGGGTTAGTGTAAGGTCAAGGGTTAGGGTTAGGGTTAGGATTAAGGTTAGGTTTAGGGTTAGGTTTAGGGTTAGGTTTAGGGTAAGGGTAAGGGTTAGGGTTAGAGTTAGGGTTAGGGTTAAGTGTAGGGTTAGGGTTAGGGCTGGGTAAGGGTTAGGGTTAGGGTAAGGGTAAGGGTTAGATTTAGGGTTAGGGTTAGGTTTAGAGTTAGGTTTAGGGTTAGGGTAAGGGTTAGGGTTAGGGTTAGGGTTAGGGTAAGGTTTAGGGTTAGGATTAGGGTAAGGGTTAGTGTTAGGGTTAGGGTTCGGGTAAGGGTAAGTGTTAGGCTTAGGGTTAGGTTTAGGGTAAGTGTTAGAGTAAGGTTTAGGGTTAGGGTTAGGTTTAGGGTATGGGTTAAGTTTAGGGTTAGGGTGAGGGTAAGGGTAAGGGTTAGGGTTAGGGTTAGGGTAAGTGTTCTGGTTAGGGTTAGGTTTAGGTTTAGGTTTAGGGTAAGGGCAAGGGTTAGGTTTAGGGTTAGGGTTAGGGTTAGTTTTAGGGTTAGGGTTAGGGTAAGGGTAAGGGTTAGGGTTAGAGTTAGGGTTAGGGTAAGGGTAAGGGTTAGGGTTAGGATTAGGGTTAGGGTTAGTGTAAGGGTACGGGTTAGATTTAGGGTTAGCGTTAGGGTTAGGTTAAGGGTAAGTGTTAGGGTTAGCGTTAGGTTTAGGGTTAGGGTTAGGGTTAAGGTTAGGGTTAGGTTAAGGGTTAGGGTTAAGGTTAGGGTTAGCTTTAGGGTTAGGGTAAGGGTAAGGGTTAGGGTTAGGTTTAGGGTTAGTGTTAGGGTAAAGGTAAGGGTTAAGTTTAGGGTAAGGGTTAGGTTTATGGTTAGGGTTAGGGTTAGGTTTAGGGTAAGGGTATGATGTACGGTTAGGTTTAGGGTTAAGTTTAGGGTTAGGGTTAGGGTTAGGGTTAGGGTTAGGGTAAGGGTTAGAGTTAGGGTTTGAGTAAGGGTTAGAGGTAAGGTTAGGGTTTGGGTTAGAGTTAGGTTTAGGGTTAGGGTAAGAGTAAGGGTTAGGGTTCGGGTTAGGGTTAGGTTAAGGGTTAGGGTTAGGGGTTAGCGTTAGGGTTAGGGTTAGGGTAAGGGTTAGGGTTAGGATTAGGGTAAGGGTTAGGGTTAGGGTTATGGTAAGTGTAAGTGTTAGGGTTAGGGTTAAGGCAAGGACTAAGGTTTGGGCTAGGGTTAGGTTTAGGGTTAGTTTTAGGGTTATGGTTAGGGTTAGAGTTATGTTTAGGGTTAGTGTAACGGTAAGATTAGGGTTACGTTTAGGGTTAGTGTTAGGTCAAGGGTTAGGGTTAGGGTTAGGGTAAGGGTTAGGGTTAGGGTTAGGGTAAGGGTAAATGTTAGGGTTAGGGTTAGGCTAAGGGTTATTGTGAGAGTTAGGGTTAGGGTTAGGGTAAGTGTTAGGGTTAGGGTTAGGGTTAGGCTAAGTGTTAGGTTAAGGGTTAGTGTTAGGGTTAGGTTATTGGTTCTGGTTAAGGTTAGGGTTAGGTTTAGGGTAAGGGTAAGGGTTAGGGTTGGGATTAGGTTGAGGGTAAGTGTTAGGGTTAGTGTTAGGGTTAGGGTTAGGGTTAGGGTAAAGGTTAGGGTTAGGGTTAGTTTTAGGGTTAGGGGTTAGGGTTAGGTTTAGGGTTAGGGTTATTGTAAGGGTAAGGGTTAGGGGTACGGTTAGGGTTAGGTTTAGGTTTATGGTAAGGGTAAGGGTAAGGGTTAATTTTATGGTTAGGGTTAGGGTTGAGGTTAGGGTTAGGATTAAAATTAGGGTAAGTTTTAGGGTTAGGTTTAGGGTAAGGGTAAGGTTTAGGATTAGTGATAGGTTTAGGATAAGGGTAAGGTTTAGGGTTAGGGTTAGGTTTAGGTGTAGGGTAAGGGTTAGGGTTAGGGTTAGGTTTAGGGTTAAGTTTAGGGTTAGGGAAAGTATAAGGATTAGTGTTTGGGTTAGGGTTAGAGTAAGGGTTAGGGTTAGGGTTAGTGTAAGGTCAAGGGTTAGGGTTAGGGTTAGGATTAAGGTTAGGTTTAGGGTTAGGTTTAGGGTTAGGTTTAGGGTAAGGGTAAGGGTTAGGGTTAGAGTTAGGGTTAGGGTTAAGTGTAGGGTTAGGGTTAGGGCTGGGTAAGGGTTAGGGTTAGGGTAAGGGTAAGGGTTAGATTTAGGGTTAGGGTTAGGTTTAGAGTTAGGTTTAGGGTTAGGGTAAGGGTTAGGGTTAGGGTTAGGGTTAGGGTAAGGTTTAGGGTTAGGATTAGGGTAAGGGTTAGTGTTAGGGTTAGGGTTCGGGTAAGGGTAAGTGTTAGGCTTAGGGTTAGGTTTAGGGTAAGTGTTAGAGTAAGGTTTAGGGTTAGGGTTAGGTTTAGGGTATGGGTTAAGTTTAGGGTTAGGGTGAGGGTAAGGGTAAGGGTTAGGGTTAGGGTTAGGGTAAGTGTTCTGGTTAGGGTTAGGTTTAGGTTTAGGTTTAGGGTAAGGGCAAGGGTTAGGTTTAGGGTTAGGGTTAGGGTTAGTTTTAGGGTTAGGGTTAGGGTAAGGGTAAGGGTTAGGGTTAGAGTTAGGGTTAGGGTAAGGGTAAGGGTTAGGGTTAGGATTAGGGTTAGGGTTAGTGTAAGGGTACGGGTTAGATTTAGGTTTAGCGTTAGGGTTAGGTTAAGGGTAAGTGTTAGGGTTAGCGTTAGGTTTAGGGTTAGGGTTAGGGTTAAGGTTAGGGTTAGGTTAAGGGTTAGGGTTAAGGTTAGGGTTAGCTTTAGGGTTAGGGTAAGGGTAAGGGTTAGGGTTAGGTTTAGGGTTAGTGTTAGGGTAAAGGTAAGGGTTAAGTTTAGGGTAAGGGTTAGGTTTATGGTTAGGGTTAGGGTTAGGTTTAGGGTAAGGGTATGATGTACGGTTAGGTTTAGGGTTAAGTTTAGGGTTAGGGTTAGGGTTAGGGTTAGGGTTAGGGTAAGGGTTAGAGTTAGGGTTTGAGTAAGGGTTAGAGTTAAAGTTAGGGTTTGGGTTAGAGTTAGGTTTAGGGTTAGGGTAAGAGTAAGGGTTAGGGTTAGGGTTAGGGTTAGGTTAAGGGTTAGGGTTAGGGGTTAGCGTTAGGGTTAGGGTTAGGGTAAGGGTTAGGGTTAGGATTAGGGTAAGGGTTAGGGTTAGGGTTATGGTAAGTGTAAGTGTTAGGGTTAGGGTTAGATTTAGGGTAAGTGTTAGGGTAAGGGTTAGGGTTAGGGTTAGGTTTAGGGTATGGGTTAAGTTTAGGGTTAGGGTAAGGGTAAGGGTTAGGGTTAGGGTTAGGGTTAGGGTAAGTGTTCTGGTTAGGGTTAGGGTTAAGGTTAGTGTAAGGATAAAGGTTAGCTTTAGGGTTATGGGTTAGGGTTTGGGTTAGGTTTAGGGTAAGGGCAAGGGTTAGGTTTAGGGGTAGGGTTAGTTTTTGGGTTAGGGTTAGGGTTAGGTTTAGGGTTAGGGTTAGGGTAATGGTAAAGGTTAGATTTAGTGTTAGGTTTAGGTTTAGGGGAAGGGTAAGGGTTAGGTTTAATGTTAGGGTTAGGTTTAGGGTTAGTGTTAGGGTTAGTGTTAGGTTTAGGGTAAGGGTTAGTGTTAAAGTTAGGGTTAGGCTTAGGGTTAGGGTAAGGGTAAGGGTTAGGGTTAGGGTTGGGGTTAGGGTTCATGTAAAGGTACGAGTTAAGTTTAGGGTTAGGGTTAGGTTTAGGGTTAGGGTTAGGGTTATAATAAGGATAAGGTTTAGGGTTAAGTTTAGGGTTAGGGTTAGAGTTAGGGTTAGGTTTAAAGTTAGGGTTAGGGTGTGGGTAAGAGTAAGGGTTAGGGTTAGGGTTAGGGTTAGGGTTAGGGTAAGGGTTACTGTTAGTATTAGGGTAAGAGTTAGGTTTAGGTTTAGGATTAGGGTAAGGTTAAGTGTTAGGGTTAGTGGAAGGGTAAGGGTTAGGGTTAGGGTTAGGGTTAGGGTTAAGTTTAGGGTTAGGGTTACGATAAGGTTAAGATTTAGGGTTAGGATGAGGGTTAGGGTAAGTGTTCTGGTTAGGGTTAGGGTAAGGGTAAGGATAAAGATTAGGGTTAGGGTTAGGGTTATGGGTTAGGGTTAGGGTTAGGGTTAGGTTTAGGGTTAGATTAAGAGTTAGGGTTAGGGTATGGGTTAGGGTTAGGCTTAGAGTTAGGTTTAGGGTTAATGTTAATGTTACGGTTAGGGTTAGGGTTAGGGTAAGGGTAAGGTCAGGGTTAGGTTTAGGGTTAGTGTCAGGTTAAGGGTTAGGGTTAGGGGTTACGGTTAGGGTTAGGGTAAGAGTAAGGGTTAGGGTTAGGGTTAGGGTTAAGGTTAGGGTTAGGTTTAGTGTTGGGGTTTGTGTTAGGGTTAGGTTTAAGGTTAGGGTTAGGGTGTGGGTAAGGGTAAGGGTTAGGGGTAGGTTTAGGGTTAGGGTTAGGGTTACGGTTAGGGTTTGGGTTAGGGTAAGGGTAAGGGTAAGGTTAGGGTTAGGTTTAGGGTTAGTGTTAGGTTAAAGGTTAGGGTTATGGGTTAGGGTTAGGGTTAGGATAAGTGTAAGGGTTAGGTTTAGGGTTAGGGTTAAGGTTAGGGTTGGGGTTAGGGTTAGGTGTAGGTTTAGGTTTAGTGTTAGGGTGACGGTAAGGTTAGGTTTCGGGTTAGTGTTAGGTTAAGGGTTAGGGTTAGGGGATAGGGTTAGAGTTAGGGTTAGGGTAAGGGTTAGGGTTAGGGTTAGGGTAATGGTTAGGGTTATGGTTAGGGTTAGGGTAAGGGTAAGTGTTAGGGTTAGGGTTAAGGCAAGGCATAGGTTTGGCTTAGTGTTAGGTTTAGGGTTAGTTTTAGGGTTACGGTTAGGGTTAGAGTTAGGTTTAGGGTTAGGGTAACGGTAACATTAGGGTTAGGTTTAGGGTTAGTGTTAGGTCAAGGGTTATGGTTAGGGTTAGGGTTAGGGTAAGGCTTAGGATTTGGGTTAGTTTTAGGGTTAGGGTTAGGGTAAGGGTAAGGTTTAGGGTTAGATTTAGTGTTAGGGTAAGGGTAAGGGTTAGGGTTAGGTTAAGGTTAGGGTTATTGGAAGGGTAAGGCTTAGATTTTGGGTTAGGGTTATGGTTAGCGTAAGTGTAAGGATGAGGGTTAGGGTTAGTGTTAGGTTTAGGGTTAGGGTTAGGGTTAAGGTTAGGGTTAGGGTTAGGTGTAGGGTTAAGTTTAGGTTAAGGTTAGGGTTAGGGTAAGGTAAGGGTTAGGGTTAGGGTTAGGGTTAGGGTTAGGGTAAGTGTAAAGGTTAGGGTTAGGGTTAGGTTTAGGCTTAGGGTTAGGGTTAAGGTTAGGGTTAGGGTTAGGTTTAGGGTTAAGTTTAGGGTTAAGGTTAGGGTTAGGTTAAGGGTAAGGGTTAGGATTAGGATTAGGGTAAGGGTTAGGGTTAGGGTAAGGGTAAGGGTTATAATTAGTGTTAGGTTTAGGGTAAGGGTAAGGTTTAAGGTTAGGGTTAGGTTTAGGGTTAGGTGTAGGGTAAGGGTAAGGGTTAGGCTTAGGGTTAGGGTTAGGGTTAGGATTAGGGTTAGGGTAAGTGTAAGGGTTAGAGTTAGGGTTAGGGTTAGAGTAAGGGTTAGGGTTGGGGTTAGGGTTTGTGTAAGGTCAAGGGTTAGGGTTAGGGTTAGGGTTAAGGTTAGGTTTAGGGTTAGGTTTAGAGCAAAGTTAGGGGTTAAGTTTAGGGTTAGGGTTAGGTTTAGGGTTAGGGTTAGGGTAAAGGTAAGGGTTAAGTTTAGGGGTAGGGTTAGGTTTAGGGTTAGGGTTAGGGTTAGGGTTAGGATTAGGGTTAGGGTAAGTGTAAGGGTTAGAGTTAGGGTTAGGTTTAAATTTAGGTTAGGGTGTGGGTAAGGGTAAGGGTTAGGGTTAGGTTAAGGTTTAGGGTTAGGGTTACGGTTTGGGTTAGGGTTAGGTTTAGGGTAAGGGTTGTGTTAGGGTTAGGGTTAGCGTTAGTGTAAGGGTAAGGGTTAGGTTTAGGGTTAAGGTAAGGGCAAGGGTTAGGGTTGGTTTAGTGTTAGGTTTATCTTAAAGGTTACTATTAGGTTCAGGGTAAGGGAAAGGTTTAGGGTTAGGGTTAGGGTTAGGGTAAGGGTAAGGGTTAGGGTTAGGGTTATGGTTAGGTTTAGGGTTAGGGTAAGAGTAAGGGTTAGGGTTAGGGTTAGGATTAGGGTTATGTTAAGGGTTAGGGTTAGGATTAGGGTTATGGTAAGGCTAAGGGTTGGATTAGTGTTAGGTTTAGGGTAAGGGTAAGTTTTAGGTTTAGGGTTAGGTTCAGGGGTAGGTGTCGGGTAAGGGTAAAGTTTAGGGTTAGGGTTAGGGTTAGGGTCAGGTTTAGAGTTAGGGTTAGGGTAAGGGCAAGGTTTAGGGTAGGGTTATGGTTAAGGTTGGTTTAGGGTTAGGTTTAGGGTTAGGTTTAGGGTTAGGTTTAGGGTAAGTGTAAGGGTTAGGGTTAGGGTTAGGTTTAGGGTTAAGGTTAGGGTTAGGGTTAGGGTTAGGTTTAGGGTAAGGGTAAGGGTTAGGGTTAGGGTTAGGTTTAGGGTTAAGGTTAGGCTTAGGGTTAGGATTAGGATTAGGGTAAGGGTTAGGGTTAGGGTTAGGGTTAGTTTTACTGTTACGGGTTATGGTTAGGTTTAGGGTTAGGTTTAGGGTTAGAGTTAGGGTAAGGGTTAGGGTTAGGGTTAGGGTTAGTTTTACTGTTACGGGTTATGGTTAGGTTTAGGGTTAGGTTTAGGGTTAGAGTTAGGGTAAGGGTTAGGGTTAGGTTTAGGTTTAGGGTTAGGGTAAGTGTAAGGGTAAATTTTAGGGTTAGGGTTTGGGTTAGGGTTGAGGTTAGGGTTAGGATTAGGATTAGGGTAAGGGTTAGGGTTAAGGTTAGGGTTAGGGTAAGGGTAAGGGTTAGGATTAGGGTTAGGATTAGGGTAAGGGTAAAGTTTAGGGTTAGGGTTATGGTTAGGGTTAGGTGTAGGGTAAGGGTAAGGGTTAGGGTTAGGGTTAGGTGTAGGGTTAAGGTTAGGGTTAGGGTTAGTGTTAGGGTTAGGGTAAGGGTTAGGGTTAGGGTTAGGGTTAGGGTTAGAATTAGGTTTAGGGTTAGGGTAAGGGATAGGGTTAGGATTAGGGGTAGGTTTAGTGTTAGGGTTAGGGGTTAGGGTTAGGGTTAGGGTAAGGTTAGGGTTATGTTTAGGGTTAGGGTTAGGGTTAGGTTTAGGGTTAGGTTTAGGTTAGGGTTAGGGTTAGGGTTAGGGTTAGGGTAAGGGTAAGGGTTAGGGTTAGGGTAAGGGTAAGTGTTAGGGTTAGTGTTAGGTTTAGGTTTAGGGTTAGGGTAAGGGTTAGTGTTAGGGTTAGGGTAAGGGTAAGTGTTAGGGTTAGGGTTAGGGTAAGGTTTATTTGTTAGGTTTAGTGTAACTGTAAGCTTTAGGGTTAGGGTTAGGTTTCGGGTTAGGGTAAGGGTTAGGGTTAGGGTTAGGGCTAGGTTTAGGTTTAGGGTTAGGGTTAGGGTTAGGCTAAGGGTAAGGGTTAGGGTTATTTTTAGGGTTAGGGTGAGGTTTAGGGTTAGGGCTAGGTTTAGGGTAAGGGCAAGGGTTAGGGTTAGGATTAGGGTTAGGGTTAGGGTAAGGGTTAGGTTAAGTGTTCTCTTTAGGGTTAGGCTTAGGGTAAGGAAAAAGGTTAGGGTTAATGTTATTTTTATGGGTTAGGGTTAGGATTAGGGTTAGGGTTAGGGTAAGGGCAATTGTTAGGTTTAGGGTTGGGGTTTGGTTTACGGTTAGGGTTAGGGTTAGGTTTAGGGTTAGGTTAAGGGTTTTAGGGTAAGGTTAAGTGTTAGGGTTAGAGTTATGGTTAGGGTAAGTGTAAGGGTTAGAGTTAGGTTTAAGGTTACGGATAGTGTAAGTGTAAGCGTTAGATGTAGGGTTAGGGTTAGGTTTAGGGTAATGGTAAGGGTTAGGGTTAGGGTTAGGGTTAGGTTTAGGGTTAGGCTTAGGGTATAGGCAAGGGTTAATTTTATTGATAGGGTTATGGTTCGGGTAAGTATAAGGGTTAGCGTTAAGTTTAGGGTTACGGTTAGAGTTAGGGTTAGGGTGTGGGAAAGGTTAAGGGTTACCGTAAGGTTTAGGGTACGGGTTACGGTTAGGGTTATGGTTAGGGTTAGGGTAAGGGTAAGGTTAGGGTTAGGTTTAGGGTTAGTGTTAGGGGTTAGGGTTAGGGTTCGGGTAAGGGTAAGGTTTTGGGTTAGGGTTAGGTTTAAGGTTAGGATTATTGTTAGGATTGGGTTTAGGGTTAGAGTTAGGTTTAGGGTTAGGGTAACGGTAAGGTTAAGGTTAGGTTTAGGGTTAGTGTTAGGTTAAGGGTTAGGGTTAGGGGTTAGGGTTAGGGTTAGGGTTAGGGTAAGGGTTAGGGTTAGAGTAAGGGTTAGGGTTAGGTTTAGGGTTTGTGTAAGGTCAAGGGTTAGGTTTAGTGTAAGTGTAAGCTTTAGTGTTAGGGTAAGTGTTAGGGTTAGGGTTAGGGCTATGTTTATGTTTAGGGTTAGGGTTAGGGTTAGGCTAAGGGTAAGGGTTAGGGTTAACTTTAGGTTTAGGGTTAGGTTTAGGGTTACGTTTAGGGTTAGGGTTAGGGTAAGGGCAAGGTTTAGGGTTAGGATTAGGGTTAGGGTTAGGGTAAGGGCAAGGGTTATTGTTAGAATTAGGGTTAGGGTTAGGGTAAGGTTTAGGGTAAGTGTTCTGTTTAGGGTTAGGCTTAGGGTAAGGAAAAAGGTTAGGGTTAAGGTTATTGTTATGGGTTACGGTTAGGGTTAGGGTTAGGGTTAGGGTAAGGGCAATTGTTAGGTTTAGGGTTAGGGTTTGGTTTAGGGTTAGGGTTAGGGTTAGGTTTAGGGTTAGGTTAAGGGTTTTAAAGTAAGGGTAAGGGTTAGGGTTAGAGTTATGGTTAGGGTAAGGGTTAGGGTTAGGTTTAGGGTTAGGGTTAGTGTAAGTGTAAGCGTTAGATTTAGGGTTAGGGTTAGGGTTAGGGTAAGGGTAAGGGTTAGGGTTAGGGTTAGGGTTAGGTTTAGGGTTGAGCTTAGGGTTAGGGTTAGGGTTAGCGTAAGGGTTAGGGTTATGGTTAGGGTTAGGGTTAGGGTTAGGGAAAGGTTATGGGTTAGGGTTAGGTTTAGGGTTAGGGTTAGGGTATAGGTAAGGGTTAATTTTACTGTTAGGTTTAGGGTTAGGGTAAGGATAAGGTTTAGGGTTAAGTTTAGGGTTACGGTTAGAGTTAGGGTTAGCTTTAATTTTAGGGTTAGGGTGTGGGTAAGGTTAAGGGTTAGGATTAGGTTTAGGGTTAGGGTTAGGGTTACGGTTAGGGTTAGGGTTAGGGTAAGGGTAAGGTTCGGGTTAGGTTTAGGGTTAGTGTTAGGTTAAGGGTTAGTGTTAGGCGTTAGGGTTAGGGTTTGGGTAAGGGTAAGGGTTTGGGTTAGGGTTAGGGTTAAAGTTAGGGTTATTGTTAGGGTTGAGTTTAGGGTTAGAGTTAGGTTTAGGGTTAGGGTTAGGGTAAAGGTAAAGGTTAAGTTTAGGGTTAGGGTTAGGTTTAGGGTTAGGGTTAGGGTTAGGGTTATAATAAGGATAAGGTTTAGGGTTAAGTTTAGGGTTAGGGTTAGAGTTAGGGTTAAGTTTAAAGTTAGGGTTAGGGTGTGTGTAAGGGTAAGGGTTAGGGGTAGGGTTAGGGTTAGGGTAAGGGTAAGGGTTACTGTTAGTATTAGGGTAAGGGTTAGCGTTAGGGTTAGGGTAACGGTAAGTGTTAGCGTTAGGGTTAGGTTTAAGGTAAGTGTTAGGGTATGGGTTAGGGTTAGGGTTAGGTTTAGGGTATGGGTTAAGTTTAGGGTTAGGGTTAGGGTTAGGGTAACTGTTCTGGTTAGGCATAGGTTAAGGGTAAGGATAAAGTTTAGGGTTAGGGTTAGGGTTATGGGTTAGGGTTAGGGTTAGGTTTAGGGTTAGGTTTAGGGTAAGGTGAATTGTTAGGTTTAGTGTTAGGGTTCCTTGTAGGGTTAGGGTTTGGGGTATGTTTAGGGTTAGATTATGGGTTAGGGTTAGGGTAAGGGTAAGGGTTAGGCTTAGATTTAGGTTTAGGCTTAGGGTTAGGGTTACATTTAGGGTTATGGTTAGGGTAAGGGTAAGGTTAGGGTTAGGTTTAGGGTTAGTGTTAGGTTAAGGGTTAGGGTTAGGGGTTAGGGTTAGGGTAAGGTTTAGGGTTAGGGTTAGGGTTAAGTTTAGGGTTAGGGTTAGGGTTGGTTTAGGATTAGTTTTTGTGTTAGGGTTAGGTTTAATGTTAGCGTTAGGGTGTGGGTAAGGGTAAGGGTTAGGGTTAGGTTTAGGGTTAGGGTTAGGGTTAGGGTTACGGTTAGGGTTTGGGTTAGGGTAAGAGTAAGGGTAAGGTTAGGGTTAGCATTAGGGGTAGCGTTAGGTTAAAGGTTAGGTTAGGGGTTAGGGTTAGGGTTAGGCTAAGGTTAAGTGTTAGGGTTAGGGTTAAGGCAAGGACTAGGTTTTGGGCTAGGGTTAGGTTTAGGGTTAGTTTTAGGGTTACGGTTAGGGTTAGAGTTAGGTTTAGGGTTAGGGTAACGGTAAGATTAGGGTTACGTTTAGGGTTAGTGTTAGGTCAAGGGTTAAGGTTAGGGTAAGGGTTAGGGTTAGGGTTAGGGTAAGGGTAAGTGTTAGGGTTAGGGTTAGGCTAAGGGTTATTGTTAGAGTTAGGGTTAGAGTTAGGGTTAGGGTTAGGGTTATGGTTAGGTTATTGGTTCGGGTTAAGGTTAGGGTTAGGTTTAGCGTAAGGGTAAGGGTTAGGGTTAGGATTAGGTTGAGGGTAAGTGTTAGGGTTAGTGTTAGGGTTAGGGTTAGGGTTAGGGTAAGGGTTAGGGTTAGGATTAGTTTTATGGTTAGGGGTTAGGGTTAGGTTTAGGGTTAGGGTTATTGTTAGCGTAAGGGTAAGGGTTACGGTTAGGGTTAGGTTTAGGTTTAGGGTAAGGGTAAGGGTAAGGGTTAATTTTAGGGTTAGGGTTAGGGTTCAGTTTAGGGTTAGGATTAGAATTAGGGTAAGTGTTAGGGTTAGGTTTAGGGTAAGGGTAAGGTTTAGGATTAATGATAGGTTTAGGATAAGGGTAAGGTTTAGGGTTAGGGTTAGGTTTAGGTGTAGGGTAAGGGTTAGGGTTAGGGTTAGGTTTAGCGTTAGGTTTAGGGTTAGGGTAAGTATAAGGGTTAGTGTTTGGGTTAGGGTTAGAGTAAGGGTTAGGGTTAGGGTAACGTCAAGGGTTAGGGTTAGGGTTAGGATTAAGGTTAGGTTTAGGGTTAGGTTTAGGGTTAGGTTTAGGGTAAGGGTAAGGGTTAGGGTTAGAGTTAGGGTTAGGGTTAAGGGTAGGGTTAGGGTTAGGCCTGGGTAAGGGTTAGGGTTAGGGTTAGGGTAAGGGTTAGGGTTAGGGTTAGGGTTAGGTTTAGAGTTATGTTTAGGGTTAGGGTAAGGGTTAGGGTTAGGGTTAGGGTTAGGGTAAGGTTTAGGGTTAGGATTAGGGTAAGGGTTAGTGTTAGGGTTAGGGTTCGGGTAAGGGTAAGTGTTAGGCTTAGGGTTAGGTTTAGGGTAAGTGTTAGAGTAAGGTTTAGGGTTAGGGTTAGGTTTAGGGTATGGGTTAAGTTTAGGGTTAGGGTGATTGTAAGGGTAAGGGTTAGGGTTAGGGTTAGGGTAAGTGTTTTGTTTAGGGTTAGGATTAGGGTTAGGTTTAGGGTAAGGTCAAGGGTTAGGTTTAGGGTTAGGGTTAGGTTTAGGGTTAGGGTTAGGGTTAGTTTTAGGGTTAGGGTTAGGGTAAGGGTAAGGGTTAGGGTTAGAGTTAGGGTTAGGGCAAGGGTAAGGTTTAGGGTTAGGATTAGGGTTAGGGTTAGTGTAAGGGTACGGGTTAGATTTAGGGTTAGCGTTAGGGTTAGGGTAACGGTAAGGGTTAGGGTTAGGGTTAGGTTTAGGGTTAGGGTTAGGGTTAAGGTTAGGGTTAGGTTAAGGGTTAGGGTTAAGGTTACGGTTAGCTTTAGGGTTAGGGTAAGGGTAAGGGTTAGGGTTAGGTTTAGGGTTAGGGTTAGGGTAAAGGTAAAGGTTAAGTTTAGGGTTAGGGTTAGGTTTAGGATTAGGGTTAAGGTTTGGTTTAGGGTAATGATATGATGTACGGTTAGGTTTAGGGTTAAGGTTAGGGTTAGGGTTTGGGTTAGGGTTAGGGTAAGGGTTAGGGTTAGGGTTTGGGTAAGGGTTAGCGTTAAGGTTAGGGTTTGGGTTAGAGTTAGGTTTAGGTTTAGGGTAAGAGTAAGGGTTAGAGTTAGGGTTAGGGTTAGGTTAAGGGTTAGGGTTAGGGGTTAGGGTTAGGGTTAGGGTTAGGGTTAGGGTTAGGATTAGGGTAAAGGTTAGGGTTAGGGTTATGGTAAGGGTAAGTGTTAGGGTTAGGGTTAGGTTTAGGGTAAGTGTTAGGGTAAGGGTTAGGGTTAGAGTTAGGTTTAGGGTATGGGTTAAGTTTAGGGTTAGGCTTAGGGTAAGGGTCAGGGTTAGGTTTAGGGTTAGGGTTAGGGTAAGGGTAAAGGTTAGATTTAGTGTTAGGTTTAGGGTTAGGGGAAGGGTAAGGGTTAGGTTTAGGGTTAGGGTTAGGTTTAGAGTTAGTGTTAGGGTTAGTGTTAGGTTTAGGGTAAGGGTTAGGGTTAAGGTTAGGGTTAGGGTTAGGGTTAGGGTAAGGGTAAGGGTAAGGGTAAGGGTTAGTGTTAGGGTTGGGTTTAGGGTTAATGTAAAGGTAAGGGTTAAGTTTAGGGTTAGGGTTAGGTTTAGGATTAGGGTTAAGGTTAGGTTTAGGGTAAGGGTATGATGTACGGTTAGGTTTACGGTTAAGGTTAGGGTTAGGGTTTGGGTTAGGGTTAGGGTAAGGGTTAGGGTTAGGGTTTGGGTAAGGGTTAGCGTTAAGGTTAGGGTTTGGGTTAGAGTTAGGTTTAGGTTTAGGGTAAGAGTAAGGGTTAGGGTTAGGGTTAGGGTTAGGTTAAGGGTTAGGGTTAGGGGTTAGGGTTAGGGTTAGGGTTAGGGTAAGGGTTAGGGTTAGGATTAGGGTAAGGGTTAGGGTTAGGGTTATGGTAAGGTAAGTGTTAGTGTTAGGGTTAGGTTTAGGGTAAGTGTTAGGGTAAGGGTTAGGGTTAGGGTTAGGTTTAGGGTATGGGTTAAGTTTAGGGTTAGGCTTAGGGTAAGGGTCAGGGTTAGGTTTAGGGTTAGGGTTAGGGTAAGGGTAAAGGTTAGATTTAGTGTTAGGTTTAGGGTTAGGGGAAGGGTAAGGGTTAGGTTTAGGGTTAGGGTTAGGTTTAGAGTTAGTGTTAGGGTTAGTGTTAGGTTTAGGGTAAGGGTTAGGGTTAAGGTTAGGGTTAGGTTTAGGGTTAGGGTAAGGGTATGGGTAAGGGTTAGTGTTAGGGTTGGGGTTAGGGTTAATGTAAAGGTAAGGGTTAAGTTTAGGGTTAGGGTTAGGTTTAGGGTTAGGGTTAGGGTTATAATAAGGATAAGGTTTAGGGTTAAGTTTAGGGTTAGGGTTAGAGTTAGGTTTAGGTTTAAAGTTAGGGTTAGGTTGTGGGTAAGAGTAAGGGTTAGGGTTAGGATTAGGGTTAGGGTAAGGGTTACTGTTAGTATTAGGGTAAGGGTTAGGGTTAGGGTTAGGATTAGGGTAAGGTTAAGTGTTAGGTTTAGGGTTAGGTTTACGGTAAGGTTTAGGTATGGGTTAGGGTTAGGGTTAGGTTTAGGGTATGGGTTAAGTTTAGGGTTAGGGTTACGATGAGGTTAAGATTTAGGGTTAGGATGAGGGTTAGGGTAAGTGTTCTGGTTAGGGTTAGTGTAAGGGTAAGGGTAAGGATAAAGATTAGGGTTAGGATTATGGGTTAGGGTTAGGGGTAGGGTTAGGTTTAGGGTTAGATTAAGAGTTAGGGTTAGGGTAAGGGTAAGGGTTAGGCTTAGAGTTAGGTTTAGGGTTAATGTTAAGGTTACGGTTAGGGTTAGGGTTAGGGTAAGGGTAAGGTTAGGGTTAGGTTTAGGGTTAGTGTCAGGTTAAGGGTTAGGGTTAGGGGTTACGGTTAGGGTTAGGTTTAGGGTTAAGGTTTGGGTTAGGTTTAGGGTTAGGGTTTGTGTTAGGGTTAGGTTTAAGGTTAGGGTTAGGGTTCGAGTAAGGGTAAGGGTTAGGGTTAGGTTTAGGGTTAGAGTTAGGGTTACGGTTAGGGTTTGGGTTAGGGTAAGGATAAGGGTAAGGTTAGGGTTAGGTTTAGGGTTAGTGTTAGGTTATAGGTTAGGGTTAGGGGTTAGGGTTAGGATAAGGGTAAGGGTTAGGTTTAGGGTTAGGGTTAAGGTTAGGATTAGGGTTAGGGTTAGGTGTAGGGTTAGGTTTAGTTTTAGGGTAACGGTAAGGTTAGGTTTAGGGTTAGTGTTAGGTTAAGGGTTAGGGTTAGGGGTTAGGGTTAGAGTTAGGGTTAGGGTAAGGGTTAGGGTTAGGGTTAGGCTAATGGTTAGGGTTATGGTTAGGGTTAGGGTAAGGGTAAGTGTTAGGGTTAGGGTTAAGGCAAGGCATAGGGTTTGGGTTAGTGTTAGGTTTAGGGTTAGTTTTAGGGTTACTGTTAGGGTTAGATTTAGGTTTAGGGTTAGGGTAACGGTAACATTAGGGTTAGGTTTAGGGTTAGTGTTAGGTCAAGGGTTATGGATAGGGTTAGGGTTAGGGTAAGGGTTAGGGTTTGGGTTAGTTTTAGTGTTAAGTTTAGGGTTATGATAAGGGTAAGGTTTAGGGTTAGATTTAGGGTTAGGGTTATGGTTAGGTTAAGTGTAAGGATGAGGGTTAGGGTTAGTGTTAGGTTTAGGGTTAGGGTTAGGGTTAAGGTTATGGTTAGGGTTAGGTGTAGGGTTAAGTTTAGGTTAAGGTTAGGGTTAGGGTAAGGGTAAGGGTTAGGGTTAGGGTTAGGGTTATGGTTAGGGTAAGTGTAAGGGTTAGGGTTAGGGTTAGGTTTAGGCTTAGGGTTAGGGTTAAGGTTAGGGTTAGGGTTAGGTTTAGGGTTAAGTTTAGGGTTAAGGTTAGGGTTAGGGTAAGGGTAAGGGTAAGGGTTAGGATTAGGATTAGGGTAAGGGTTAGGGTTAGGGTAAGGGTAAGGGTTAGGATTAGTGTTAGGTTTAGGGTAAGGGTAAGGTTTAGAGTTAGGGTTAGGTTTAGGGTTAGGTGTAGGTTAAGGGTAAGGGTTAGGCTAAGGGTTAGGGTTAGGGTTAGGGTTAGGGTTAGGATTAGGGTTAGGGTATTTGTAAGGGTTAGAGTTAGGGTTAGCGTTAGAGTAAGGGTTAGGGTTAGGGTTAGGGTTTGTGTAAGGTCAAGGGTTAGGTTTAGGGTTAGGGTTAAGGTTAGGTTTAGGTTTAGGTTTAGAGCAAAGGTAAGGGTTAAGTTTAGGGTTAGGGTTAGGTTTAGGGTTAGGGTTAGGGTAAAGGTAAGGGTTAAGTTTAGGAGTAGGGTTAGGTTTAGGGTTAGGGTTAGGGTTAGGGTAAGGATAAGGGTTGGGGTTAAGTTTAGGGTTAGTGTTAGAGTTAGGGTTAGGTTTAAATTTAGGGTTAGGGTGTGGGTAAGGGTAAGGGTTAGGGTTAGGTTTAGGTTTAGGGTTAGGGTTACGGTTTGGGTTAGGGTTAGGGTTAGGGTAAGGGTTGTGTTAGGGTTAGGGTTAGTGTTAGTGTAAGGGTAAGGGTTAGGGTTAGGATTAAGGTAAGGGCAAGGGTTAGGGTTAGGTTTAGTGTTAGGTTTAGCTTAAATGTTACTATTAGGTTCAGGGTAAGGGTAAGGTTTAGGGTTAGGGTTAGGGTTAGGGTAAGGGTTAGGGTTAGGCTTATGGTTAGGTTTAGGGTTAGGGTAAGAGTAAGGGTTAGGGTTAGGGTTAGGATTAGGGTTAGGTTAAGGGTTAGGGTTAGGGTTAGGGTTATGGTAAGGGTAAGGGTTGGATTAGTGTTAGGTTTAGGGTAAGGGTAAGGTTTAGGTTTAGGGTTAGGGTTAGGGTTAGGTGTAGGGTAAGGGTAAAATTTAGGGTTAGGGTTAGGGATAGGGTCAGGTTTAGGGTTAGGGTTAGGGTTAGGGTTAGGGTAAG
>JANJXV010000048.1:6782500-6787500 GCA_024803745.1 Megascapheus bottae
TGTTAGGGTTAGGGTTGGGGTTAGGTTTAGGGTTAATGTAAGGGTAAGGGTTAGGGTTAGGGTTAGGATTAGGGTTAGGGTTAGGGTTAGGCTTAGGCTTAGGCTTAGGGTAAGGACTAGTGTTAGGGTTAGGGTTGGGGTTAGGATTAGGGTTAGGGTAAGGGTAAGGGTTAGGGTTGGGGTTAGGTTTAGGGGTTAGGGTTAGGGTTAGGGTTAGATTTAGGGTTAGGGTAAGGGTACGGTTTAGGTTTAGGGTTCGGTTTGGGGTTAGAGTTAGGGTAAGAGTAAGGGTTAGGGTTAGGGTTAAGGTTAGGGTTAGGGTTAGGCTAAGGGTTAGATTTAGGGTTAGGGTAAGGGCTAGGGTTAGGGTTAGCGTTAGGCTAAGGGTAAGGGTTAGGGTTAGGTTTAGGGTAAGGGTTAGGGTCACGGTTAGGGTTAGGGTTAGAGGTAGGGTTAGGGTTAGGGTAAGGGTAAGGGTTAGGTTTAGTGTTAGGGTTAGGCGTTAGGTTTAGGGTTAGGGTTAGGGTAAGGGTTAGGGTTAGGGTTAGGGTAAGGGTGTTTGGTTTAGGGTTAGGGTTAGGGTTATGGTAAGGGTAAGCGTTATGGGTAGGGTTAGGTTTGGGGTTAAGGTTAGGGTTAGGGTTAGGGTAAGGGTAAGTGTTACGGTTAGGGTTAGGGTTAGGGTTAGGGTTAAGTTTAAGGTTAGAGTTAGGGTAAGGGTTAGGGTTAGGGTTAGGTTTCCGTAAAGGTTAGGGTTAAGTTTAGGGTTAGAGTTAGGGTAAGGGTAAGTGTAAGGGTTAGGGTTAGAATTAGGGTTAGGGTTAGGTTTAGGGTTAGGGTTAGGGTAAGGGTATGGGATAGGGTTAGGGTTAGGTTCAGGGTTAGGGTTAGGGTAAGGGTTAGGATTAGGGTTAGTGTTAGGTTTAGGTTTAAGGTTAGGGTTAGGGTTAGGGTTAGGTTTGGGGTTAGGGTTAGGGTAAGGGTAGGGGTTAGGGTTAGGGTTAGGGTAAGGGTTAGGGTTAGGGTTACGGATAGGATTAGGTTTGGGGTTAGGGTTAGGGTTATGGTAAGGGTAAGGGTTAGGTTTAGGGTTAGGTTTAGAGTTAGGGTTAGGGTTAGGGTTAGTGTACGGGTAAGGGTAGGGTTAAGGATATGGTTAGGGTTAGGTTTAGGGTTAGGGTAAGGATTAGGGGTAGGGTAAGGTTTAGGGTTAGGGTTAGGATTAGGTTAGGGGTTAAGTTTAGGTTAAGATTAATGGTTAGGGTTAGGTTTAGGGTTGGGGTTAGGGTTACGGTGAGGGTAAGGGTAAGGGTTAGGGTTTGGGTTAGGGTTAGGGTAAGGGTTACGATTTGGGTTAGGGTTAGGGTGACCGTTAGGGTATAGGTTAGGGTTAGGGGTTATGGTTAGGGTTTTGGTTAGGGTAAGGGTTAGGGTTTGGCTTAGGGTAAGTGTTAGGGTTAGGGTTAGGGTAAGGCTAAGGGTTAGAGTTTGGGTTAGTGTTAGGGTAAGGGTTAGGGTTACGGTTATGGTTCAGGTTAGGGTGAGGGTTAGGGTAATGTAGGGTTAGGGGTTATGGTTAGTGTTAGGTTTAGGGTAAGTGTTAGGGTTAGGGTTAGGGTAAGTCTAAGGGTTAGAGTTAGGGTTAGGGTAAGGGCTACGGTTAGGGTTAGGGTTAGGTTAAGACTAAGGGTTAGAGTTAGGTTAGGGTTATGGTTAGGGTTATAGGTTAGGGTTAGGGTTAGGTTTAGGGTAAGGGCAAGGGTTAGGGTTAAGGTTAGGGTTAGGGTTCGGGTTAGGCTAAGGGGTAGGGTTAGCGTTAGGTTAAGGGTTAGGGTTAGGGTTAGGTTTAGGGTTAGATGTAGGGTTAGGGTTAGGGTAAGGGTAAGGGTTAGGGTTAGGGTTAGGGTTAGAATTAAGTTTAGGGTTAGGGTTAGAGTTACAGTAAGGGTAAGGGTTAGGGTTAGGATTAGTGTAGGGATTAGTGTTAGGTTTAGGGTTAGGGTTAGGTTTACGGTAAGGGTAAGGGTTTGGGTTAGGGTTAGGTTTAGGGTTAGGGTTAGGATAAGGGTTAGGGTTAGGTTTAGTGTTAGGTTTAGGGTTAAGGTTAGGGTTAGGGTTAGGGTTAGGGTTAGGTTAAGGTTACGGATTAGGGTTAGTGTTAGGGTTAGGGGTTAGGGTTAGGGTTAGGGTTAGATTTAGGTTAGGGTAAGGGTACGGTTTAGGCTTAGGGTTAGGGTTAGGGTTAGGGATAGGTTTGGGTTAGGGTTAGGGTTAGTGTTAGGGTAAGGGATAGGTTTGGGTTTAGGGTTTGGGTAAGGGTTAGGGTTAGGGTAAAGATTAGGGTTAGGATTAGATTTAGGGTTAGGGAAAGGGCACGGTTTAGGGTTAGGGTTAAGTTTGGGATTAGGGTTAGGGTAAGAGTAAGGGTTAGGGTTAGGTTTAGGGATAGGTTTGGGGTTAGGGTTAGGGTAAGGGTTAGGGTTTGGGTAAAGTTTAGGGTTAGGGTTAGGTTAGGGTAAGTGTTAGGGTTAGGGTTAGGGTAAGGCTAAGGGTTAGGGTTTGGCTTAGGGTAAGTGTTAGGGTTAGGGTTAGGTTAAGGCTAAGGGTTAGAGTTAGGGTTAGTGTTAGGGTAAGGGTGAGGGTTACAGTTATGGTTAGGGTTAGGTGAGGGTTAGGGTAATGTAGGGTTAGGGGTTATGGTTTGTGTTAGGGTTAGGGTAAGTGTTAGGGTTACGGTTAGGGTAAGTCTAAGGGTTAGAGTTAGGGTTAGGGTAAGAGCTAGGGTTAGGGTTAGGGTTAGGTTAAGACTAAGGGTTAGAGTTAGGTTAGGGTTATGGTTAGGGTTAGAGGTTAGGGTTAGGTTTAGGTTAAGGGTAATGGCTAGGGTTAAGGTTAGTGTTAGGGTTCGGGTTAGGCTAAGGGTTAGGGTTAGCGTTAGGTTAAGGGTTAGGGTTAGGGTTAGGTTTAGGGTTAGATGTAGGGTTAGGGTTAGGGTAAGGGTAAGGGTTAGGGTTAGGGTTAGGGTTAGGTTTACGGTAAGGATAAGGGTTAGGGTTAGGGTTAGGGTTAGGCTTAAGGTTAGGGTTAGGGTTAGGGTAAGGGTAAGGGTAAGGGTTAGGGTTAGGTTTAGGGTTAGGGTTAGGGTTAGAGTTAGGGTGAGGGTTAGGGTTAGGGTTAGGGTTAGGGTAAGGGTTATTGTTATGCTTAGTGGTTAGGTTAGGGTTAGGGTTAGGCTTAGGGTAAGGGTTAGGGTTAGGTTTAGGATAAAATTTAGCGTTAGGGTTAGTGTTAGGGGTAGAGTAAGGGTAAGTGTTAGCGTTAGGGTTAGGGTTCCGGTTAGGATAAGGGCAAGCTTTAGGGTTAGGGTTAGGGTTGGTTTTGGGTTGGGGTTAAGGTTAGGGTTAGGCTTAATGTAAGGCTAAGGGTTAGGTTTAGCGTTAGGGTTAGGTTTAGGTTTAAGGTTAGAGTTAGGGTAAGGCTAAGGGTCAGGGTTAGCGTTAGGGTTAGCGTAAAGTTTAGGGTTAGGGTTGGGGTTAAATTTTGGATAAGGGTAAGGGTTAGGGATAGGGTTAGGGTTAGGTTTAGGGTTAAGGTTAGGGTTGGGGTTAGGGTTAGGTTTAGGGTTAGGGTAAGGGTTAGGGTTAGAGTTAGGGTTAGGTTTAGCGGTAGGGTTAGGGTTAGGGTTAGGGTTAGGATTAGGGTTAGGTTTAGGCGTAGGTTTAAGGTTAGGGTTAGGGTTAGGGTTAGGTTAGGGTTAGGGTTAGGGTTAGGGATTAGGGTTAGGGTTAGGGTTAAGGTTAGTGTTAGGCAAAGGTTTGGGGTTAGGGTTAGGGTAAGGTTTAGGGTTAGGGTTGGGGTTAGGGTTAGGGTTAGGGTAAGGGTTAGGGTTAGGGTTAGGGTTAGGCAAAGGTTTGGGGTTAGGGTTAGGGTAAGGGTTAGGGTTAGGGTAAGGGTAAGTGTAAGGTTTAGGGTTAAGTTTAGGATAAGCGTAAGGGTTGGGGTTAGGATTAGGGTTAGGGTTATGGTAAAGTTTAGGGTTAGGGTAAGGGTTAGGGTTAGGGTTAGGGTTAGCATTAAGTTTAGGGTTAGGGTTAGGGTAAGGGTTAGGGTTAGGGTTAGGGTTAAGGTAAGGATAAGGTTTAGGTTTAGGGTTAGGGTAAGGGTAAGGGTTAGGGTTAGGGTTAGGGTTAAGGTTAGGGTTACGGTTAGGGTTAGGGGTAGGATTAGGGTTAGAGTTAGGGTTAGGGTAAGGATTAGTGTTAGGGTTAGGGTTAGGGTTTGGTTTAGTATTAGGGTAAGGGTTAGGGTTAGGGTTAGGGTTAGGTTAAGGGTTAGGTTTAGAGATAGGGTTAGAGTTAGGGGTTAGGTTTAGGGTTAGGTTTAGGTTTAGAGTAAGGGTAAGTGTTAGGGTTAGGGTTAGGGTTACGGTTAGGGTAAGGGTATGCGTTAGGGTTCGGGTTAGGATTAGGGTTAGGGTAACGGGTAGGTTTAAGGTTAGGGTTAGGGTTAGGGTTAGGATTAGATTTAGGTTAGGGTTAGGGTTAGGGTTAGGGTAAGAGTAAGGGTTAGGGTTGGGGTTAGGGTTAGGGTTAGGGTAAGGGTACGTTTTAGGGTTAGGGTTAGGTTTGTGGTTAGGGTTAGGGTAAGAGTAAGGGTTAGGGTTGGGGTTAGGGTTAGGGTTAGGGTAAGGGTTAGGCAAAGGTTTGGGGTTGGGGTTAGGGTTAGGGTAAGAGTTAGGGTTAGGATAAGCGTAAGTGTAAGGTTTAGGGTTAAGTTTAGGATAAGGGTAAGGGTTGGGGTTAGGATTACGGTTAGGGTTAGGGTAAAGTTTAGGGTTAGGGTAAGGGTTAGGGTTAGGGTTAGGGTTAGCATTAAGTTTAGAGTTAGGGTTAGGGTTAGGGTTAGGGTAAGGGTTAGGGTTAGGTTTAGGATAAAAGTTAGCGTTAGGGTTAGGGTTAGGGTTAGAGTAAGGGTAAGTGTTAGCCTTAGGGTTAGGGTTA
>JANJXV010000048.1:6792500-6807500 GCA_024803745.1 Megascapheus bottae
TAGGTTTAGGGTTAGGGTTAGGGTTAAGGTTAGGGTTAGTGTTAGGTTTAGGGTTAGGGTTAGGGAAAGGGGAAGGATTAGGTTTACGGTGAGGGTTAAGGTTAGGTTTAAGGTTAGGGTTAGGCTAAGGGTTAGGGTTAGGGTTAGGTTAAGCGTTAGGGTTAGCGTAAAGTTTAGGGTTAGGGTTAGGGTTAAGGTTAGGGTAAGGGTAAGAGTTAGGGATAGGGTTAGGGTTAGGTTTAGAGTTAGGGTTAGGGTTAGGGTTAGCGTAAGGGTTAGGGTTAGGGTTAGGGTTAGGTTTAGGGTAGGGTTAGGGTAAGGGTTAGGGTTAGGGTTAGGGTTAGGGTTAGAGGTAGGGTTAGGGTTAGGGTAAGGGTAAGGGTTGGGGTTAGGGTTAGGGTTAGGGTAAAGTTTAGGGTTAGGGTAAGGTTTAGGGTTAGGGTTAGGATTAGGGTTAGCATTAAGGTTAGGGTTAGGGTTAGGGTTAGGGTAATGGTTAGGGTTAGGGTTAGGGTTAGAGTTAGTATAAGGGTTAGGTTTAGGGTTAGGGTAAGGGTAAGTGTTAGGACTAGGGTTAGGGTTAAGTTTAGGGTTAGGTTTAGGATTAGGGTTAGGGTTAGGCTTAGGTTAAGGATTAGTGTTAGGGTTGTGGTTAGGTTTAGGTTTAATGTAAGGGTAAGGGTTAGGGTTAGTATTAGGGTTAGGGTTAGGGTTAGGATTAGGGTTAGGGTTAGGCTTAGGGTAAGGACTAGTGTTAGGGTTAGGGTTGGGGTTAGGGTTAGGGTAAGGGTAAGGGTTAGGGTTAGGGTTAGGGGTTAGGGTTAGGGTTAGGGTTAAATTTAGGTTTAGATTTAGGGTTAGGGTAAGGGTACGGTTTAGGTTTAGGGTTTGGTTTGGGGTTGGAGTTAGGGTAAGAGTAAGGGTTAGGGTTAGGGTTAGGGTTAGGCTAAGGGTTAGATTTAGGGTTAGGGTAAGGGCTAGGGTTAGGTTTAGGGTTAGGGTTAGAGTAAGGGTTAGGGTTAGGGTTAGGGTTAGGCAAAGGTTTGGGGTTAGGGTTAGGGTAAGGGTTAGGGTTAGGGTAAATGTTAGGGTTAAGGTTAGGGTTAGGTTAAGGGTAACCATTAGAATTAGGGTTAGAGTTAGGGTTAGGGTTAGTGTTAGGGTTAGGGTTAGGGTTAGGTTTAGGGTTAGGGTTAGAGGTAGAGTTAGGGTTAGGGTAAGGGTAAGGGTTAGGGTTAGGTTTAGGGTTAGGGTAAATGTTAGGATTAGGGTAAAGGTTATTGTTAGGGTTAGGTTTAGGGTTAGCATTAAGGTTAGGGTTAGGGTTAGGTTTAGTGTTAGGGTAAGGGTTAGGGTTAGGATTAGGGTTAGGGTTAGGGTAAGGATAAGGGTTAGGATTAGGGTTATGGTTAAGTTTAGGGTTAGGGTTAGGATTAGGGTTAGGATTAGTGTTAGGTTTAGGTTTTTGGTTAGACTTAGGTTAAGGGTAAATGTAAGGGTTATGGTTAGGGTTAGAATTAGGTTTAGGGTTAGGGTTAGAGTTAGAGTAAGGGTTAGGGTTATGGTTAGGATTAGGGTAGGGATTAGTTTTAGGTTTAGGGTTAGGGTTAGGTTTACGGTTAGGGTAAGGGTAAGGATTTGGGTTAGGGTTAGGTTTAGGGTTAGGGTTAGGATAAGGATTAGGGTTAGGGTTAGTGTTAGGTTTAGGGTTGAGGTTAGGGTTAGGGTTAGGGTTAGGGTAAGGTTACGGATTAGGGTTTGGGTTCGGGTTAGGGTTAGGGGTTAGGTTTAGGGTTAGATTTAGGTTAGGGTAAGGGTACGGTTTAGGGTTAGGGTTAGGGTTAGGGTTAGGGTTAGTGTTAGGGTTAGGGATAGGTTTGGGTTAGGGTTAGGGTTACGTTTAGGGATTCGTTTGGGTTTAGGTTTAGGGTAAGGGTTAGGGTTAGGGTAAAGATTAGGGGTAGGTTTAGATTTAGCGTTAGGGTAAGGGCACGGTTTAGGGTTAGGGTTAAGTTTGGGATTAGGTTTAGGGTAAGAGTAAGGGTTAGGGTTAGGGTTAGGGTTCGTGTAAGGGTTAGGTTAGGTTAGGGTTAGGGTTAGGCTTAGGGTAAGGATTAGTGTTAGGGTTAGGGTTGAGGTTAGGTTTAGGGTTAATGTAAGGGTAAGGGTTAGGGTTAGGTTTAGGGTTAGGGTTAGGGTTAGGATTAGGGTTAGGGTTAGGCTTAGGGTAAGGACTAGTGTTAGGGTTAGGGTTGGGGTTAGGGTTAGGGTTAGGGTTAGGGTAAAGTTTAGGGTTAGGGTAAGGGTTAGTGTTAGGGTTAGGATTAGGGTTAGCATTAAGGTTAGGGTTAGGGTTAGGTTTGGGTTAGGGTTATGGCTAGGTTTAGGGTTAGGATAAGGGTTATGTTTAGGGTTAGGGTAAGGGTAAGGTTTAGGATTAGGGTTAGGGTTACGTTTAGGGTTAGGGTTAGGGTTAGGGTTAGGATTAGGATTAGGGTTAGGCTTAGGGTAAGGATTAGTGTTAGGGTTAGGGTTGGGGTTAGGTTTAGGGTTAATGTAAGGGTAAGGGTTAGGGTTAGGGTTAGGATTAGGGTTAGGGTTAGGGTTAGGGTTAGGCTTAGGGTAAGGACTAGTGTTAGGGTTAGGGTTGGGGTTAGGATTAGGGTTAGGGTAAGGGTAAGGGTTAGGGTTGGGGTTAGGTTTAGGGGTTAGGGTTAGGGTTAGATTTAGGGTTAGGGTAAGGGTACGGTTTAGGTTTAGGGTTCGGTTTGGGGTTAGAGTTAGGGTAAGAGTAAGGGTTAGGGTTAGGGTTAAGGTTAGGGTTAGGGTTAGGCTAAGGGTTAGATTTAGGGTTAGGGTAAGGGCTAGGGTTAGGGTTAGCGTTAGGCTAAGGGTAAGGGTTAGGGTTAGGTTTAGGGTAAGGGTTAGTGTCACGGTTAGGGTTAGGGTTAGAGGTAGGGTTAGGGTTAGGGTAAGGGTAAGGGTTAGGTTTAGTGTTAGGGTTAGGCGTTAGGTTTAGGGTTAGGGTTAGGGTAAGGGTTAGGGTTAGGGTTAGGGTAAGGGTGTTTGGTTTAGGGTTAGGGTTAGGGTTATGGTAAGGGTAAGCGTTATGGGTAGGGTTAGGTTTGGGGTTAAGGTTAGGGTTAGGGTTAGGGTAAGGGTAAGTGTTACGGTTAGGGTTAGGGTTAGGGTTAGGGTTAAGTTTAAGGTTAGAGTTAGGGTAAGGGTTAGGGTTAGGGTTAGGTTTCCGTAAAGGTTAGGGTTAAGTTTAGGGTTAGAGTTAGGGTAAGGGTAAGTGTAAGGGTTAGGGTTAGGGTTAGAATTAGGGTTAGGGTTAGGTTTAGGGTTAGGGTTAGGGTAAGGGTATGGGATAGGGTTAGGGTTAGGTTCAGGGTTAGGGTTAGGGTAAGGGTTAGGATTAGGGTTAGTGTTAGGTTTAGGTTTAAGGTTAGGGTTAGGTTTAGGTTTGGGGTTAGGGTTAGGGTAAGGGTAGGGGTTAGGGTTAGGGTTAGGGTAAGGGTTAGGGTTAGGGTTACGGATAGGATTAGGTTTGGGGTTAGGGTTAGGGTTATGGTAAGGGTAAGGGTTAGGTTTAGGGTTAGGTTTAGAGTTAGGGTTAGGGTTAGGGTTAGTGTACGGGTAAGGGTTAGGGTTAAGGATATGGTTAGGGTTAGGTTTAGGGTTAGGGTAAGGATTAGGGGTAGGGTAAGGTTTAGGGTTAGGGTTAGGATTAGGTTAGGGGTTAAGTTTAGGTTAAGATTAATGGTTAGGGTTAGGTTTAGGGTTGGGGTTAGGGTTACGGTGAGGGTAAGGGTAAGGGTTAGGGTTTGGGTTAGGGTTAGGGTAAGGGTTAGGATTAGGGTTAGGGTTAGGGTGACCGTTAGGGTATAGGTTAGGGTTAGGGGTTATGGTTAGGGTTTTGGTTAGGGTAAGGGTTAGGGTTTGGCTTAGGGTAAGTGTTAGGGTTAGGGGTAGGGTAAGGCTAAGGGTTAGAGTTTGGGTTAGTGTTAGGGTAAGGGTTAGGGTTACGGTTATGGTTAGGGTTATGGTGAGGGTTAGGGTAATGTAGGGTTAGGGGTTATGGTTAGTGTTAGGTTTAGGGTAAGTGTTAGGGTTAGGGTTAGGGTAAGTCTAAGGGTTAGAGTTAGGGTTAGGGTAAGGGCTACGGTTAGGGTTAGGGTTAGGTTAAGACTAAGGGTTAGAGTTAGGTTAGGGTTATGGTTAGGGTTATAGGTTAGGGTTAGGGTTAGGTTTAGGGTAAGGGCAAGGGTTAGGGTTAAGGTTAGGGTTAGGGTTCGGGTTAGGCTAAGGGGTAGGGTTAGCGTTAGGTTAAGGGTTAGGGTTAGGGTTAGGTTTAGGGTTAGATGTAGGGTTAGGGTTAGGGTAAGGGTTAGGGTTAGGGTTAGAATTAAGTTTAGGGTTAGGGTTAGAGTTACAGTAAGGGTAAGGGTTAGGGTTAGGATTAGTGTAGGGATTAGTGTTAGGTTTAGGGTTAGGGTTAGGTTTAGGGTAAGGGTAAGGGTTTGGGTTAGGGTTAGGTTTAGGGTAAGGGTTAGGATAAGGGTTAGGGTTAGGTTTAGTGTTAGGTTTAGGGTTAAGGTTAGGGTTAGGGTTAGAGTTAGGGTTAGGTTAAGGTTACGGATTAGGGTTAGTGTTAGGGTTAGTGGTTAGGGTTAGGGTTAGGGTTAGATTTAGGTTAGGGTAAGGGTACGGTTTAGGCTTAGGGTTAGGGTTAGGGTTAGGGATAGGTTTGGCTTAGGGTTAGGGTTAGGGTTAGGGTAAGGGATAGGTTTGGGTTTAGGGTTTGGGTAAGGGTTAGGGTTAGGGTAAAGATTAGGGTTAGGATTAGATTTAGGGTTAGGGAAAGGGCACGGTTTAGGGTTAGGGTTAAGTTTGGGATTAGGGTTAGGGTAAGAGTAAGGGTTAGGGTTAGGTTTAGGGATAGGTTTGGGGTTAGGGTTAGGGTAAGGGTTAGGGTTAGGGTAAAGGTTAGGGTTAGGGTTAGGTTAGGGTAAGTGTTAGGGTTAGGGTTAGGGTAAGGCTAAGGGTTAGGGTTTGGCTTAGGGTAAGTGTTAGGGTTAGGGTTAGGGTAAGGCTAAGGGTTAGAGTTAGGGTTAGTGTTAGGGTAAGGGTTAGGGTTACGGTTATGGTTAGGGTTAGGTGAGGGTTAGGGTAATGTAGGGTTAGGGGTTATGGTTTGTGTTAGGGTTAGGGTAAGTGTTAGGGTTACGGTTAGGGTAAGTCTAAGGGTTAGAGTTAGGGTTAGGGTAAGAGCTAGGGTTAGGGTTAGGGTTAGGTTAAGACTAAGGGTTAGAGTTAGGTTAGGGTTATGGTTAGGGTTAGAGGTTAGGGTTAGGGTTAGGTTTAGGGTAAGGGTAATGGCTAGGGTTAAGGTTAGGGTTAGGGTTCGGGTTAGGCTAAGGGTTAGGGTTAGCGTTAGGTTAAGGGTTAGGGTTAGGGTTAGGTTTAGGGTTAGATGTAGGGTTAGGGTTAGGGTAAGGGTAAGGGTTAGGGTTAGGGTTAGGGTTAGGGTTAGGGTTATGCTTAGTGGTTAGGTTAGGGTTAGGGTTAGGCTTAGGGTAAGGGTTAGGGTTAGGTTTAGGATAAAAGTTAGCGTTAGGGTTAGTGTTAGGGGTAGAGTAAGGGTAAGTGTTAGCGTTAGGGTTAGGGTTACGGTTAGGGTAAGGGCAAGCTTTAGGGTTAGGGTTAGGGTTGGTTTAGGGTTGGGGTTAAGGTTAGGGTTAGGCTTAATGTAAGGCTAAGGGTTAGGTTTAGCGTTAGGGTTAGGGTTAGGTTTAAGGTTAGAGTTAGGGTAAGGCTAAGGGTCAGGGTTAGCGTTAGGGTTAGCGTAAAGTTTAGGGTTAGGGTTGGGGTTAAATTTTGGATAAGGGTAAGGGTTAGGGATAGGGTTAGGGTTAGGTTTAGGGTTAAGGTTAGGGTTGGGGTTAGGGTTAGGTTTAGGGTTAGGGTAAGGGTTAGGGTTAGAGTTAGGGTTAGGTTTAGCGGTAGGGTTAGGGTTAGGGTTAGGGTTAGGATTAGGGTTAGGTTTAGGCGTAGGTTTAAGGATAGGGTTAGGGTTAGGGTTAGGTTAGGGTTAGGGTTAGGGTTAGGGATTAGGGTTAGGGTTAGGGTTAAGGTTAGTGTTAGGCAAAGGTTTGGGGTTAGGGTTAGGGTAAGGTTTAGGGTTAGGGTTGGGGTTATGGTTAGGGTTAGGGTAAGGGTTAGGGTTAGGGTTAGGGTTAGGCAAGGTTTGGGGTTAGGGTTAGGGTAAGGGTTAGGGTTAGGGTAAGGGTAAGTGTAAGGTTTAGGGTTAAGTTTAGGATAAGCGTAAGGGTTGGGGTTAGGATTAGGGTTAGGGTTAGGGTAAAGTTTAGGGTTAGGGTAAGTGTTAGGGTTAGGGTTAGGGTTAGCATTAAGTTTAGGGTTAGGGTTAGGGTAAGGGTTAGGGTTAGGGTTAGGGTTAGGGAAAGGATAAGGGTTAGGTTTAGGGTTAGGGTAAGGGTAAGGGTTAGGGTTATGGTTAGGGTTAAGGTTAGGGTTCGGCTTAGGATTAGGGGTAGGATTAGGGTTAGAGTTAGGGTTAGGGTAAGGTTTAGTGTTAGGGTTAGGGTTAGGGTTTGGTTTAGTATTAGGGTAAGGGTTAGGGTTAGGGTTAGGGTTAGGTTAAGGGTTAGGTTTAGGGATAGGGTTAGAGTTAGGGGTTAGGTTTAGGGTTAGGTTTAGGTTTAGAGTAAGGGTAAGTGTTAGGGTTAGGGTTAGGGTTACGGTTAGGGTAAGGGTATGCGTTAGGGTTCGGGTTAGGATTAGGGTTAGGGTAACGGGTAGGTTTAAGGTTAGGGTTAGGGTTAGGGTTAGGATTAGATTTAGGTTAGGGTTAGGGTTAGGGTTAGGGTAAGAGTAAGGGTTAGGGTTGGGGTTAGGGTTAGGGTTAGGGTAAGGGTACGTTTTAGGGTTAGGGTTAGGTTTGTGGTTAGGGTTAGGGTAAGAGTAAGGGTTAGGGTTGGGGTTAGGGTTAGGGTTAGGGTAAGGGTTAGCAAAGGTTTGGGGTTGGGGTTAGGGTTAGGGTAAGAGTTAGGGTTAGGATAAGCGTAAGTGTAAGGTTTAGGGTTAAGTTTAGGATAAGGGTAAGGGTTGGGGTTAGGATTACGGTTAGGGTTAGGGTAAAGTTTAGGGTTAGGGTAAGGGTTAGGGTTAGGGATAGGGTTAGCATTAAGTTTAGAGTTAGGGTTAGGGTTAGGGTTAGGGTAAGGGTTAGGGTTAGGATTAGGGTTAGGTTTAGGGTAAGGATAAGGGTTAGGGTTAGGGTAAGGGTAAGGGTTAGGGTTAGGGTTAAGTTTACAGTTAGGGTTAGGATTAGGATTAGGGTTAGGTTTAGGGTTAGGTTTAGGTTTAGGGTTAGACTTAGGATAAGGGTAAGGGTAAGGTTAAGGGTTAGGGTTAGGGTTAGAATTAAGGTTAGGGTTAGGGTTAGAATTAGAGTAAGGGTAAGGGTTAAGGTTAGGATTAGGGTAGGGATTAGTGTTAGGTTTAGGCTTAGGGTTAGGTTTAGGGTTAGGGTAAGGGTAAGGGTTTGGGTTAGGTTTAGGTTTAGGGTTAGGGTTAGGATAAGGGTTAGGATTAGGGTTAGTGTTAGGTTTAGGGTTAGGGTTAGGGTTAGGGTTAGGGTTAGGGTTAGATTTAGGTTAGGGTAACGGTACGGTTTAGGCTTAGGGTTAGGGTTAGGGTTAGGTTTAGGGTTAGGGATAGGTTTGGGTTAGGGTTAGGGTTAGGGATACGTTTGGGTTTAGGGTTAGGGTAAGGGTTAGGGTTAGGGTAAAGATTAGGGTTAGCTTTAGATTTAGGGTTAGGGTAAGGGCACGGTTCAGGGTTAGGGTAAAGTTTGGGGTTAGGGTAAGAGTAAGGGTTAGGGTTAGGTTTAGGGTAAGGGTTAGCGTTAGGTTTAGGGATAGGTTTGGGTTTAGGGTTAGGGTAAGGGTTAGGGTTAGGGTAAAGGTTAGGGTTAGGGTTAGGTTAGGGTAAGGGTAACAGTTAGGATTAGGGTCAGGGTTAGGATTAGAGTTATTGTTAGGATTAGGATAAGGGTAAGGATTAGGGTTAGGGTTAGGGTTAGTGTTAGGGTTAGGGTTAGTGTTAGGGTTAGTGTTTGGTTTAGGGTTAGGGTTACGGTAAGTGTAAGGGTTAGGGTTAGTGTTAGGGTTAGGGTAAGGATAAGGGTTAGATTTAGGGTTAGGGTAAGGGTAAGGGTTAGGATTAGGGTTAGGGTTAAGGTTAGGGTTAGGGTTAGGGTTAGGGGTAGGATTAGGGTTATGGTTAGGGTTAGGGTAAGGATTAGTGTTAGGGTTAGGGTTAGGGTTTGGTTTAGGGTTAGGGTAAGGTTTAGGGTTAGGTTAGGGTTAGGTTAAGGGTTAGGGTTAGGGTTAGGGTTAGGGTTAGGGGTTAGGGTTAGGGTTATGGTTAGGTTTAGAGTAAGGGTAAGTGTTAGGGTTAGGGTTAGGGTTACGGTTAGGGTAAGGGTAAGCGTTAGGGTTAGGGTTAGGATTAGGGTTAGGGTTACGGGTAGGTTTAAGGTTAGGGTTAGGGTTAGGGTTAGGATTAGGTTTAGGTTAGGGTTAAGGTTAGGGTTAGGGTTAGGCAAAGGTTTGGGGTTTGGGTTAGGGTAAGGGCTAGGGTTAGGGTTGGGGTTAGGGTAAGGGTTAGGGTTAGGATTAGGTTTAGGTTAGGCTTAGGGTTAGGGTTAGGGTAAGAGTAAGGGTTAGGGTTGGGTTAGGGTTAGGGTTAGGGTAAGGGTTAGGATTAGGGTTATGGTAACGTGTAGGTTTAAGGTTAGGGTAAGGGTTAGGGTTAGGATTAGGTTTAGGTTTAGGTTAGGGTTAGGGTTAGGGTAAGAGTAAGGGTTAGGGTTGGGTTAGGGTTAGGGTTAGGGTAAGGGTACGTTTTAGGGTTAGGGTGAGGTTTGTGGTTAGGGTTAGGGTAAGAGCAAGGGATAGGGTTAGGGTTAGGGTTAGGGTTAGGGTAAGGGCTAGGCAAAGTTTTGGGGTTGGGGTTAGGGTTAGGGTAAGAGTTAGGGTTAGGATAAGGGTAAGTGTAAGGTTTAGGGTTAAGTTTAGGATAAGGGTAAGGGTTGGGTTTAGGATTACGGTTAGGGTTAGGGTAAAGTTTAGGGTTAGGGTAAGTGTTAGGGTTAGGGTTAGGGTTAGCATTAAGTTTAGGGTTAGGGTTAGGGTTAGGGTTAGGTAAGGGTTAGGGTTAGGTTTAGGATAAAAGTTAGCGTTAGGGTTAGGGTTAGGGTTAGAGTAAGGGTAATTGTTAGCCTTAGGGTTAGGGTTATGGTTAGGGTAAGGGCAAGCGTTAGGGTTAGGGTTAGGGTTGGTTTCGGGTTGGGGTTAAGGTTAGGGTTAGGCTTAATGTAAGGCTAAGGGTTAGGTTTAGCGATAGGGTTAGGGTTAGCTTTAAGGTTAGAGTTAGGGTAAGGCTAAGGGTCAGGGTTAGCGTTAGGGTTAGCGTAAAGTTTAGGGTTAGGGTTGGAGTTAAAGTTAGGGTTAGGGTTAGGGTTAGGTTTAGGGTTAGGGTAAGGGTTAGGGTTAGGGTTAGGGTTAGGTTTAGGGTTAGGGTAAGGGTTAGGGTTAGGGTTAGGGTAGGGTAAGGGTTAGGGTTAGGGTTAGGGTTAGGTTTAGCGGTAGGGTTAGGGTTAGGGTTAGGGGTTAGGGTTAGGTTTAGGGTTAGGGTTAGGCAAAGGTTTGTGGTTTGGGTTAGGGTAAGTGTTAGGGTTAGGGTTGGGGTTAGGGTTAGGGTTAGGGGTTAGGGTTAGGGTTAGGGTTAGGGTTAGGCAAAGGTTTGTGGTTTGGGTTAGGGTAAGGGTTAGGGTTAGGGTTGGGGTTAGGGTTAGGGTTAGGATAAGGGTTAGGGTTAGGGTTAGGGTTAGGCAAAGGTTTGGGGTTAGGGTTAGGGTAAGGGTTAGGGTTAGGGTAAGGGAGAGTGTAAGGTTTAGGGTTAAGTTTAGGATAAGCGTAAGGTTGTGGTTAGGATTAGGGTTAGGGTTAGGGTAAAGTTTAGGTTTAGGGTAAGGGTTAGGGTTAGGGTTAGGGTTAGGGTTAGCATTAATTTTAGGGTTAGGGTTAGGGTAAGGGTTAGGGTTAGGGTTAGGGTTAGGGTTAGGGTTTGGTTTAGGGTTAGGGTAAGGGTTAGGGTTAGGGTTAGGGTTAGGGTTTGGTTTAGGGTTAGGGTAAGGGTTAGGGTTAGGTTTAGGGTTAGGTTAAGTGTTAGGGTTAGGGTTAGGGTTAGGGGTTAGGGTTAGGGTTAGGTTTAGAGTAAGGGTAAGTGTTAGGGTTAGGGTTAGGGTTACGGTTAGTGTAAAGGTAAGCGTTAGGGTTAGGGTTAGGATTAGGGTTAGGGTTACGGGTAGGTTTAAGGTTAGGGTTAGGGTTACGGTTAGGGTTAGGTTTAGGTTAGGGTTAGGGTTAGGGTTAGGGGTAAGGGTTAGGGTTAGCTTTAGATTTAGGGTTAGGGTAAGGGTACGTTTTAGGTTTAGGGTTAGGTTTGTGGTTAGGGTTAGAGGAAGAGTAAGGGTTAGGGTTGGGTTTAGGGTTAGGGTTAGTGTAAGGGTTAGGGTTAGGGTTAGGTTACGGTTAGGCAAAGGTTTGGGGTTAGGGTTAGGGTAAGGGTTAGGGTTAGGATAAGGGTAAGTGTAAGGTTAAGGGTTAAGTTTAGGATAAGGGTAAGGGTTGGGGTTAGGATTACGGTTAGGGTTAGGGTGAAGTTTAGGGTTAGGGTAAGGGTTAGGGTTAGGGTTAGGGTTAGGTTTAGCATTAAGTTTAGGGTTAGGGTTAGGGTAAGGGTTAGGGTTAGGGTTAGGGTTAGGGTAGGGTAAGGGTTAGGGTTAGGGTTAGGGTTAGGTTTAGCGGTAGGGTTAGGGTTAGGGTTAGGGTTAGGATTAGGGTTAGGGTTAGGGTTAGGGTTAGGGGTTAGGGTTGGGGTTAGGGTTAGGGTTAGGGTAAGGGTTAGGGTTAGGGTAAGGGTAAGTGAAAGGTTTAGGGTTAAGTTTAGGATAAGCGTAAGGGTTGGGGTTAGGATTAGGGTTAGGGTTAGGGTTAGGGTTAGGTTTAGCGGTAGGGTTAGGGATAGGGTTAGGGTTAGGATTAGGGTTAGGTTTAGGCGTAGGTTTAAGGTTAGGGTTAGGGTTAGGGTTATGGTTAGGGTTAGGTTAGGGTTAGGGTTAGGGATTAGGGTTAGGGTTAGGTTTAAGGTTAGGGTTAGGCAAAGGTTTGGGGTTAGGGTTAGGGTAAGGTTTAGGGTTAGGGTTGGGGTTAGGGTTAGGGTTAGGGTAAGGGTTAGGGTTAGGGTAAGGGTTAGGGTTAGGGTTAGAGTTAGCATTAAGTTTAGGGTTAGGGTTAGGGTAAGGGTTAGGGTTAGGGTTAGGGTTACGGTAAGGATAAAGGTTAGGTTTAGGGTTACGGTAAGGGTAAGGGATAGGGTTATGTTTAGGGTTAAGGTTAGGGTTAGGGTTAGGGGTAGGATTAGGGTTAGAGTGAGGGGTAGGGTAAGGATTAGTGTTAGGGTTAGGGTTAGCGTTTGGTTTAGTATTAGGGTAAGGGTTAGGGTTAGGGTTAGGGTTAGGTTAAGGGTTAGGGTTAGGGTTAGGGTTAGGGGTTAGGGTTAGGGTTAGGTTTAGGTTTAGAGTAAGGTAAGTGTTAGGGTTAGGGTTAGGGTTACGGTTAGGGTAAGGGTAAGCGTTAGGGTTAGGGTTAGGATTAGGTTTACGGTAACGGGTAGGTTTAAGGTTAGGGTTAGGGTTAGGGTTAGGGTAAGAGTAAGGGTTAGGGTTGGGTTAGGGTTAGGGTTAGGGTAAGGGTACGTTTTAGGGTTAGGGTTAGGTTTGTGGTTACGGTTAGGGTAAGAGTAAGGGTTAGGGTTGGGGTTAGGGTTAGGGTTAGGGTAAGGGTTAGGCAAAGTTTTGGGGTTGGGGTTAGGGTTAGGGTAAGAGTTAGGGTTAGGATAAGGGTATATGTAAGGTTTAGGGTTAAGTTCAGAATAAGGGTAAGGGTTGGGGTTAGGATTACGGTTAGGGTTAGGGTAAAGTTTAGGGTTAGGGTAAGGGTTAGGGTTAGGGTTAGGGTTAGGGTTAGGGTAAGGGTTAGGGTTAGGTTTAGGATAAAAGTTAGCGTTAGGGTTAGGGTTAGGGTTAGAGTAAGGGTAAGTGTTAGCCTTAGGGTTAGGGTTATGGTTAGGGTAAGGGCAAGCTTTAGGGTTAGGGTTAGGGTTGGTTTAGGGTTGGGGTTAAGGTTAGGGTTAGGCTTAATGTAAGGCTAAGGGTTAGGTTTAGCGATAGGGTTAGGGTTAGGTTTAAGGTTAGAGTTAGGGTAAGGCTAAGGGTCAGGGTTAGCGTTAGGGTTAGCGTAAAGTTTAGGGTTAGGGTTGGGGTTAAATTTAGGGTTAGGGTTAGGTTTACGGTTAGGGTAAGGGTTAGGGTTAGGGTTAGGGTTAGGGTTAGGGTAGGGTAAGGGTTAGGGTTAGGGTTAGGGTTAGGTTTAGCGGTAGGGTTAGGGTTAGGGTTAGGGTTAGAATTAGGGTTAGGGTTAGGCGTAGGTTTAAGGTTAGGGTTAGGGTTAGGGTTAGGGTTAGGTTAGGGTTACGGTTAGGGTTAGGGGTTAGGGTTAGGGTTAGGGTTAGGCAAAGGTTTGGGGTTTGGGTTAGGGTAAGGGTTAGGGTTAAGGTTAGGGTTAGCATTAAGTTTAGGGTTAGGGTTAGGGTAAGGGTTAGGGTTAGGGTTAGGGTTAGGGTAAGAATAAGGGTTAGGTTTAGGGTTAGGGTAAGGGTAAGGGTTAGGGTTAGGGTTAAGGTTAGGGTTAGGTTTAGGGTTCGGGGTAGGATTAGGGTTAGGGCTAGGGTTAGGGTAAGGATTAGTGTTAGGGTTAGGGTTAGGGTTTGGTTTAGTGTTAGGGTAAGGGTTAGAGTTAGGGTTAGGGTTATGTTAAGTGTTAGGGTTAGGGTTAGGGTTAGGGGTTACGGATAGGGTTACGGTTAGGTTTAGAGTAAGGGTAAGTGTTAGGATTAGGGTTAGGGTGACAGTTAGGGTAAGGGTAAGCGTTAGGGTTAGGGTTAGGGTTAGGGTTAGGGTTAGGTTTAGGTTAGGGTTAGGGTTAGGGTTAGGGGTAAGGGTTAGGGTTAGGTTTAGATTTAGGGTTAGGGTAAGGGTACGTTTTAGGTTTAGGGTTAGGTTTGTGGTTAGGGTTAGGGTAAGAGTAAGGGTTAGGGTTGGGGTTAGGGTTAGGGTTAGGGTAAGGGTTAGGGTTATGGTTAGGGTTAGGCAAAGGTTTGGGGTTAGGGTTAGGGTAAGGGTTAGGGGTAGGATAAGGGTAAGTGTAAGGTTTAGGGTTAAGTTTAGGATAAGGGTAAGGGTTGGGGTTAGGATTACGGTTAGGGTTAGGGTAAAGTTTAGGGTTAGGGTAAGGGTTAGGGTTAGGGTTAGGGTTAGCATTAAGTTTAGGGTTAGAGTTAGGGTTAGGGTAAGGGTTAGGGTTAGGGTTAGGGTTAGGGTTAGATTTAGGTTAGGGTAACGGTACGGTTTAGGCTTAGGGTTAGGGTTAGGGTACGTTTTAGGGTTAGTGTTAGGTTTGTGGTTAGGGTTAGGATAAGAATAAGGGTTAGGGTTAGGGTTAGGGTTAGGGTTAGGGTAAGGGTTAGGGTTAGGGTTAGGGTTAGGCAAAGGTTTGGGGTTAGGGTTAGGGTAAGGGTTAGGGTTAGGGTAAATGTTAGGGTTAGGGTTAGGGTTAGGGTAAGGGTAAACGTTAGAATTAGGGTTAGAGTTAGGGTTAGGGTTAGTGTTAGGGTTAGGGTTAGGGTTAGGTGCAGGTTTAGCGTTAGAGGTAGAGTTAGGGTTAGGGTAAGGGTAAGGGTTAGGGTTAGGTTTAGGGTTAGGGTAAATGTTAAGATTAGGGTAACCGTTATGGTTAGGGTTAGGTTTAGGGTTAGCTTTAAGGTTAGGTTTAGGGTTAGTGTTAGGATTAGGGTAAGGGTTAGGGTTAGGATTAGGGTTAGGTTTAGGGTAAGGATAAGGGTTAGGGTTAGGGTTAGGGTAAGGGTAAGGATTAGGGTTAGGGTTAAGTTTACAGTTAGGGCTAGGATTAGGATTAGGGTTAGGTTTAGGGTTAGGTTTAGGTTTAGGGTTAGACTTAGGATAAGGGTAAGGGTAAGGGTAAGGGTTAGGGTTAGGGTTAGAATTAAGGTTAGGGTTAGGGTTAGAGTTAGAGTAAGGGTAAGGGTTAAGGTTAGGATTAGGGTAGGGATTAGTGTTAGGTTTAGGCTTAGGGTTAGGTTTAGGGTTAGGGTAAGGGTAAGGGTTTGGGTTAGGTTTAGGTTTAGGGTTAGGGTTAGGATAAGGGTTAGTGTTAGGGTTAGTGTTAGGTTTAGGGTTAAGGTTAGGGTTAGGGTTAGGGTTAGGGTTAGGGTTAGGGTTAGATTTAGGTTAGGGTAACGGTACGGTTTAGGCTTAGTGTTAGGGTTAGGGTTAGGTTTAGGGTTAGGGATAGGTTTGGGTTAGGGTTAGGGTTAGGGTTAGGGATACGTTTTTGTTTAGGGTTAGGGTAAGGGTTAGGATTAGGGTAAAGATTAGGGTTAGCTTTAGATTTAGGGTTAGGGTAAGGGCACGGTTTAGAGTTAGGGTAAAGTTTGGGGTTAGGGTAAGAGTAAGGGTTAGGGTTAGGTTTAGGGTAAGGGTTAGCGTTAGGTTTAGGGATAGGTTTGGGTTTAGGGTTAGGGTAAGGGTTAGGGTTAGGGTAAAGGTTAGGGTTAGGGTTAGGTTAGGGTAAGGGTAACAGTTAGGATTAGGGTCAGGGTTAGGTTTAGAGTTATTGTTAGGATTAGGGTAAGGGTAAGGATTAGGGTTAGGGTTAGGGTTAATGTTAGGGTTAGGGTTAGTGTTAGTGTTAGTGTTTGGTTTAGGGTTAGGGTTACGGTAAGGGTAAGGGTTAGGGTTAGTGTTAGGGTTAGGGTAAGGATAAGGGT
>JANJXV010000048.1:6812500-6820000 GCA_024803745.1 Megascapheus bottae
TTGGGGTTAGGTTTAGGGTTAATGTAAGGGTAAGGGTTAGGGTTAGGGTTAGGATTAGGGTTAGGGTTAGGGTTAGGGTTAGGCTTAGGGTAAGGACTAGTGTTAGGGTTAGGGTTGGGGTTAGGATTAGGGTTAGGGTAAGGGTAAGGGTTAGGGTTGGGGTTAGGTTTAGGGGTTAGGGTTAGGGTTAGATTTAGGGTTAGGGTAAGGGTACGGTTTAGGTTTAGGGTTCGGTTTGGGGTTAGAGTTAGGGTAAGAGTAAGGGTTAGGGTTAGGGTTAAGGTTAGGGTTAGGGTTAGGCTAAGGGTTAGATTTAGGGTTAGGGTAAGGGCTAGGGTTAGGGTTAGCGTTAGGCTAAGGGTAAGGGTTAGGGTTAGGTTTAGGGTAAGGGTTAGGGTCACGGTTAGGGTTAGGGTTAGAGGTAGGGTTAGGGTTAGGGTAAGGGTAAGGGTTAGGTTTAGTGTTAGGGTTAGGCGTTAGGTTTAGGGTTAGGGTTAGGGTAAGGGCTAGGGTTAGGGTTAGGGTAAGGGTGTTTGGTTTAGGGTTAGGGTTAGGGTTATGGTAAGGGTAAGCGTTATGGGCAGGGTTAGGTTTGGGGTTAAGGTTAGGGTTAGGGTTAGGGTAAGGGTAAGTGTTACGGTTAGGGTTAGGGTTAGGGTTAGGGTTAAGTTTAAGGTTAGAGTTAGGGTAAGGGTTAGGGTTAGGGTTAGGTTTCCGTAAAGGTTAGGGTTAAGTTTAGGGTTAGAGTTAGGGTAAGGGTAAGTGTAAGGGTTAGGGTTAGGGTTAGAATTAGGGTTAGGGTTAGGTTTAGGGTTAGGGTTAGGGTAAGGGTATGGGATAGGGTTAGGGTTAGGTTCAGGGTTAGGGTTAGGGTAAGGGTTAGGATTAGGGTTAGTGTTAGGTTTAGGTTTAAGGTTAGGGTTAGGTTTAGGTTTGGGGTTAGGGTTAGGGTAAGGGTAGGGGTTAGGGTTAGGGTTAGGGTAAGGGTTAGGGTTAGGGTTACGGATAGGATTAGGTTTGGGGTTAGGGTTAGGGTTATGGTAAGGGTAAGGGTTAGGTTTAGGGTTAGGTTTAGAGTTAGGGTTAGGGTTAGGGTTAGTGTAGGGGTAAGGGTTAGGGTTAAGGATATGGTTAGGGTTAGGTTTAGGGTTAGGGTAAGGATTAGGGGTAGGGTAAGGTTTAGGGTTAGGGTTAGGATTAGGTTAGGGGTTAAGTTTAGGTTAAGATTAATGGTTAGGGTTAGGTTTAGGGTTGGGGTTAGGGTTACGGTGAGGGTAAGGGTAAGGGTTAGGGTTTGGGTTAGGGTTAGGGTAAGGGTTAGGATTAGGGTTAGGGTTAGGGTGACCGTTAGGGTATAGGTTAGGGTTAGGGGTTATGGTTAGGGTTTTGGTTAGGGTAAGGGTTAGGGTTTGGCTTAGGGTAAGTGTTAGGGTTAGGGGTAGGGTAAGGCTAAGGGTTAGAGTTTGGGTTAGTGTTAGGGTAAGGGTTAGGGTTACGGTTATGGTTAGGGTTAGGGTGAGGGTTAGGGTAATGTAGGGTTAGGGGTTATGGTTAGTGTTAGGTTTAGGGTAAGTGTTAGGGTTAGGGTTAGGGTAAGTCTAAGGGTTAGAGTTAGGGTTAGGGTAAGGGCTACGGTTAGGGTTAGGGTTAGGTTAAGACTAAGGGTTAGAGTTAGGTTAGGGTTATGGTTAGGGTTATAGGTTAGGGTTAGGGTTAGGTTTAGGGTAAGGGCAAGGGTTAGGGTTAAGGTTAGGGTTAGGGTTCGGGTTAGGCTAAGGGGTAGGGTTAGCATTAGGTTAAGGGTTAGGGTTAGGGTTAGGTTTAGGGTTAGATGTAGGGTTAGGGTTAGGGTAAGGGTTAGGGTTAGGGTTAGAATTAAGTTTAGGGTTAGGGTTAGAGTTACAGTAAGGGTAAGGGTTAGGGTTAGGATTAGTGTAGGGATTAGTGTTAGGTTTAGGGTTAGGGTTAGGTTTAGGGTAAGGGTAAGGGTTTGGGTTAGGGTTAGGTTTAGGGTTAGGGTTAGGATAAGGGTTAGGGTTAGGTTTAGTGTTAGGTTTAGGGTTAAGGTTAGGGTTAGGGTTAGAGTTAGGGTTAGGTTAAGGTTACGGATTAGGGTTAGTGTTAGGGTTAGTGGTTAGGGTTAGGGTTAGGGTTAGATTTAGGTTAGGGTAAGGGTACGGTTTAGGCTTAGGGTTAGGGTTAGGGTTAGGGATAGGTTTGGCTTAGGGTTAGGGTTAGGGTTAGGGTAAGGGATAGGTTTGGGTTTAGGGTTTGGGTAAGGGTTAGGGTTAGGGTAAAGATTAGGGTTAGGATTAGATTTAGGGTTAGGGAAAGGGCACGGTTTAGGGTTAGGGTTAAGTTTGGGATTAGGGTTAGGGTAAGAGTAAGGGTTAGGGTTAGGTTTAGGGATAGGTTTGGGGTTAGGGTTAGGGTAAGGGTTAGGGTTAGGGTAAAGGTTAGGGTTAGGGTTAGGTTAGGGTAAGTGTTAGGGTTAGGGTTAGGGTAAGGCTAAGGGTTAGGGTTTGGCTTAGGGTAAGTGTTAGGGTTAGGGTTAGGGTAAGGCTAAGGGTTAGAGTTAGGGTTAGTGTTAGGGTAAGGGTTAGGGTTACGGTTATGGTTAGGGTTAGGTGAGGGTTAGGGTAATGTAGGGTTAGGGGTTATGGTTTGTGTTAGGGTTAGGGTAAGTGTTAGGGTTACGGTTAGGGTAAGTCTAAGGGTTAGAGTTAGGGTTAGGGTAAGAGCTAGGGTTAGGGTTAGGGTTAGGTTAAGACTAAGGGTTAGAGTTAGGTTAGGGTTATGGTTAGGGTTAGAGGTTAGGGTTAGGGTTAGGTTTAGGGTAAGGGTAATGGCTAGGGTTAAGGTTAGGGTTAGGGTTCGGGTTAGGCTAAGGGTTAGGGTTAGCGTTAGGTTAAGGGTTAGGGTTAGGGTTAGGTTTAGGGTTAGATGTAGGGTTAGGGTTAGGGTAAGGGTAAGGGTTAGGGTTAGGGTTAGGGTTAGGGTTAGGGTTATGCTTAGTGGTTAGGTTAGGGTTAGGGTTAGGCTTAGGGTAAGGGTTAGGGTTAGGTTTAGGATAAAAGTTAGCGTTAGGGTTAGTGTTAGGGGTAGAGTAAGGGTAAGTGTTAGCGTTAGGGTTAGGGTTACGGTTAGGGTAAGGGCAAGCTTTAGGGTTAGGGTTAGGGTTGGTTTAGGGTTGGGGTTAAGGTTAGGGTTAGGCTTAATGTAAGGCTAAGGGTTAGGTTTAGCGTTAGGGTTAGGGTTAGGTTTAAGGTTAGAGTTAGGGTAAGGCTAAGGGTCAGGGTTAGCGTTAGGGTTAGCGTAAAGTTTAGGGTTAGGGTTGGGGTTAAATTTTGGATAAGGGTAAGGGTTAGGGATAGGGTTAGGGTTAGGTTTAGGGTTAAGGTTAGGGTTGGGGTTAGGGTTAGGTTTAGGGTTAGGGTAAGGGTTAGGGTTAGAGTTAGGGTTAGGTTTAGCGGTAGGGTTAGGGTTAGGGTTAGGGTTAGGATTAGGGTTAGGTTTAGGCGTAGGTTTAAGGATAGGGTTAGGGTTAGGGTTAGGTTAGGGTTAGGGTTAGGGTTAGGGATTAGGGTTAGGGTTAGGGTTAAGGTTAGTGTTAGGCAAAGGTTTGGGGTTAGGGTTAGGGTAAGGTTTAGGGTTAGGGTTGGGGTTATGGTTAGGGTTAGGGTAAGGGTTAGGGTTAGGGTTAGGGTTAGGCAAAGGTTTGGGGTTAGGGTTAGGGTAAGGGTTAGGGTTAGGGTAAGGGTAAGTGTAAGGTTTAGGGTTAAGTTTAGGATAAGCGTAAGGGTTGGGGTTAGGATTAGGGTTAGGGTTAGGGTAAAGTTTAGGGTTAGGGTAAGTGTTAGGGTTAGGGTTAGGGTTAGCATTAAGTTTAGGGTTAGGGTTAGGGTAAGGGTTAGGGTTAAGGTTAGGGTTAGGGAAAGGATAAGGGTTAGGTTTAGGATTAGGGTAAGGGTAAGGGTTTGGGTTATGGTTAGGGTTAAGGTTAGGGTTCGGCTTAGGATTAGGGGTAGGATTAGGGTTAGAGTTAGGGTTAGGGTAAGGTTTAGTGTTAGGGTTAGGGTTAGGGTTTGGTTTAGTATTAGGGTAAGGGTTAGGGTTAGGGTTAGGGTTAGGTTAAGGGTTAGGTTTAGGGATAGGGTTAGAGTTAGGGGTTAGGTTTAGGGTTAGGTTTAGGTTTAGAGTAAGGGTAAGTGTTAGGGTTAGGGTTAGGGTTACGGTTAGGGTAAGGGTATGCGTTAGGGTTCGGGTTAGGATTAGGGTTAGGGTAACGGGTAGGTTTAAGGTTAGGGTTAGGGTTAGGGTTAGGATTAGATTTAGGTTAGGGTTAGGGTTAGGGTTAGGGTAAGAGTAAGGGTTAGGGTTGGGGTTAGGGTTAGGGTTAGGGTAAGGGTACGTTTTAGGGTTAGGGTTAGGTTTGTGGTTAGGGTTAGGGTAAGAGTAAGGGTTAGGGTTGGGGTTAGGGTTAGGGTTAGGGTAAGGGTTAGCAAAGGTTTGGGGTTGGGGTTAGGGTTAGGGTAAGAGTTAGGGTTAGGATAAGCGTAAGTGTAAGGTTTAGGGTTAAGTTTAGGATAAGGGTAAGGGTTGGGGTTAGGATTACGGTTAGGGTTAGGGTAAAGTTTAGGGTTAGGGTAAGGGTTAGGGTTAGGGATAGGGTTAGCATTAAGTTTAGAGTTAGGGTTAGGGTTAGGGTTAGGGTAAGGGTTAGGGTTAGGATTAGGGTTAGGTTTAGGGTAAGGATAAGGGTTAGGGTTAGGGTAAGGGTAAGGGTTAGGGTTAGGGTTAAGTTTACAGTTAGGGTTAGGATTAGGATTAGGGTTAGGTTTAGGGTTAGGTTTAGGTTTAGGGTTAGACTTAGGATAAGGGTAAGGGTAAGGTTAAGGGTTAGGGTTAGGGTTAGAATTAAGGTTAGGGTTAGGGTTAGAGTTAGAGTAAGGGTAAGGGTTAAGGTTAGGATTAGGGTAGGGATTAGTGTTAGGTTTAGGCTTAGGGTTAGGTTTAGGGTTAGGGTAAGGGTAAGGGTTTGGGTTAGGTTTAGGTTTAGGGTTAGGGTTAGGATAAGGGTTAGGATTAGGGTTAGTGTTAGGTTTAGGGTTAGGGTTAGGGTTAGGGTTAGGGTTAGGGTTAGATTTAGGTTAGGGTAACGGTACGGTTTAGGCTTAGGGTTAGGGTTAGGGTTAGGTTTAGGGTTAGGGATAGGTTTGGGTTAGGGTTAGGGTTAGGGATACGTTTGGGTTTAGGGTTAGGGTAAGGGTTAGGGTTAGGGTAAAGATTAGGGTTAGCTTTAGATTTAGGGTTAGGGTAAGGGCACGGTTCAGGGTTAGGGTAAAGTTTGGGGTTAGGGTAAGAGTAAGGGTTAGGGTTAGGTTTAGGGTAAGGGTTAGCGTTAGGTTTAGGGATAGGTTTGGGTTTAGGGTTAGGGTAAGGGTTAGGGTTAGGGTAAAGGTTAGGGTTAGGGTTAGGTTAGGGTAAGGGTAACAGTTAGGATTAGGGTCAGGGTTAGGATTAGAGTTATTGTTAGGATTAGGATAAGGGTAAGGATTAGGGTTAGGGTTAGGGTTAGTGTTAGGGTTAGGGTTAGTGTTAGGGTTAGTGTTTGGTTTAGGGTTAGGGTTACGGTAAGTGTAAGGGTTAGGGTTAGTGTTAGGGTTAGGGTAAGGATAAGGGTTAGATTTAGGGTTAGGGTAAGGGTAAGGGTTAGGATTAGGGTTAGGGTTAAGGTTAGGGTTAGGGTTAGGGTTAGGGGTAGGATTAGGGTTATGGTTAGGGTTAGGGTAAGGATTAGTGTTAGGGTTAGGGTTAGGGTTTGGTTTAGGGTTAGGGTAAGGTTTAGGGTTAGGTTAGGGTTAGGTTAAGGGTTAGGGTTAGGGTTAGGGTTAGGGTTAGGGGTTAGGGTTAGGGTTATGGTTAGGTTTAGAGTAAGGGTAAGTGTTAGGGTTAGGGTTAGGGTTACGGTTAGGGTAAGGGTAAGCGTTAGGGTTAGGGTTAGGATTAGGGTTAGGGTTACGGGTAGGTTTAAGGTTAGGGTTAGTGTTAGGGTTAGGATTAGGTTTAGGTTAGGGTTAGGGTTAGGGTTAGGGTTAGGCAAAGGTTTGGGGTTTGGGTTAGGGTAAGGGCTAGGGTTAGGGTTGGGGTTAGGGTAAGGGTTAGGGTTAGGATTAGGTTTAGGTTAGGCTTAGGGTTAGGGTTAGGGTAAGAGTAAGGGTTAGGGTTGGGTTAGGGTTAGGGTTAGGGTAAGGGTTAGGATTAGGGTTACGGTAACGTGTAGGTTTAAGGTTAGGGTAAGGGTTAGGGTAAGGATTAGGTTTAGGTTTAGGTTAGGGTTAGGGTTAGGGTAAGAGTAAGGGTTAGGGTTGGGTTAGGGTTAGGGTTAGGGTAAGGGTACGTTTTAGGGTTAGGGTGAGGTTTGTGGTTAGGGTTAGGGTAAGAGCAAGGGATAGGGTTAGGGTTAGGGTTAGGGTTAGGGTAAGGGCTAGGCAAAGTTTTGGGGTTGGGGTTAGGGTTAGGGTAAGAGTTAGGGTTAGGATAAGGGTAAGTGTAAGGTTTAGGGTTAAGTTTAGGATAAGGGTAAGGGTTGGGTTTAGGATTACGGTTAGGGTTAGGGTAAAGTTTAGGGTTAGGGTAAGTGTTAGGGTTAGGGTTAGGGTTAGCATTAAGTTTAGGGTTAGGGTTAGGGTTAGGGTTAGGTAAGGGTTAGGGTTAGGTTTAGGATAAAAGTTAGCGTTAGGGTTAGGGTTAGGGTTAGAGTAAGGGTAATTGTTAGCCTTAGGGTTAGGGTTAAGGTTAGGGTAAGGGCAAGCGTTAGGGTTAGGGTTAGGGTTGGTTTCGGGTTGGGGTTAAGGTTAGGGTTAGGCTTAATGTAAGGCTAAGGGTTAGGTTTAGCGATAGGGTTAGCGTAAAGTTTAGGGTTAGGGTTGGAGTTAAAGTTAGGGTTAGGGTTAGGGTTAGGTTTAGGGTTAGGGTAAGGGTTAGTGTTAGGGTTAGGGTTAGGTTTAGGGTTAGGGTAAGGGTTAGGGTTAGGGTTAGGGTTAGGGTAGGGTAAGGGTTAGGGTTAGGGTTAGGGTTAGGTTTAGCGGTAGGGTTAGGGTTAGGGTTAGGGGTTAGGGTTAGGTTTAGGGTTAGGGTTAGGCAAAGGTTTGTGGTTTGGGTTAGGGTAAGTGTTAGGGTTAGGGTTGGGGTTAGGGTTAGGGTTAGGGGTTAGGGTTAGGGTTAGGGTTAGGGTTAGGCAAAGGTTTGTGGTTTGGGTTAGGGTAAGGGTTAGGGTTAGGGTTGGGGTTAGGGTTAGGGTTAGGGTAAGGGTTAGGGTTAGGGTTAGGGTTAGGCAAAGGTTTGGGGTTAGGGTTAGGGTAAGGGTTAGGGTTAGGGTAAGGGAGAGTGTAAGGTTTAGGGTTAAGTTTAGGATAAGCGTAAGGTTGTGGTTAGGATTAGGGTTAGGGTTAGGGTAAAGTTTAGGTTTAGGGTAAGGGTTAGGGTTAGGGTTAGGGT